>OZ023268.1:129509493-129589493 GCA_964006375.1 Tillus elongatus
TATTTTCTCAAGGATTTTGGGATAACTGTCAGTTGCACAATTAAAACTCTTTATTAATGGCCGACCTTTCGGGAAACTATTCCATTATCAAGGGTACAACATGGAAAGAAAAATATTTACAATTTACATAGGCAAAAATACTAAAGTTTTAAGTACTTACATATAAGGCTATTTTTACTTGAACTTGAGCATATTATTAAATAACAAAAAAAATATTTGAAAGTTTGACTGAAGTCGATAAGAGTCACACTGACATATGCAGCTAACTATTGTGTATTTAAATTTGTTTGTTTTTTTTTTGTTTAGGAAATTAAAACAGGGGTAGTGCTTTATAAAATTAAAATTATTATCTTTTCTTAAGTTTATTAAATTGCCGTTAAAAGTAACTTCAAAGTCTTCTAAACACATTCTTTTGTTATTGAAAGTTTCACAATGTAAAATAGAAACAATTGGTATTGAATTTATTCCTTGTTTTTTGAAGGTAATTTATTTTTTCAAGGACTATTCAGGAACATTTTTTATATAAGATTCATTTCCTTTAAAAATGTATCAGACGACCACACTTTCTATTTAATTTTATCAAATATTACAATTATGGTTACTATGATGAAATCTTACTGTTACATATAGGAGAATCTTTTAAAGAATATTTACTAAAAATTGTAGGTTGCTCAAATTAAATAATATGTTTTATTATAGCAAACTGCTCTTTTGTTCCACTTCATTACTTTCTCAATGGCATATTAACAATGGCAACTTCGCATGCTATTACGTTCACATTAGAAATTTCAGTAATATGCAATCAACTTCATATTTTCCTATAATCACTTTCTTAACATTTACTTTCTTTCCTTGGAAATGCATTATACGCAGGGATCTAATTGTCTCCCCGTTCAACTGATTCATTTCTGTGATGAGACTATTTTGATCATATGAATATATTTAAAGTTAGTTAGTTACTTAGTTAAAATGGACTGCATGGCGTCGGGAGCTCAAGTCCATTAGCCACGAATATATTTAAAGCATCTTCGGATGAAAAATAATTTAAAACAAATTTCGCAGATATCGTGCGTTATATGAGTTTATAAGTTAGTCACAAATGTTACGGCTTTGGAAGCCTATATTTTTTTAAACTGTTTACCTTTTCAATCCCTTAAAACCCAAAAAAATGTATCCCAACATTTCTTATAGAAACATTACTGCTTTAAGACCTACATGGTCTTTAAAGCTGGACATTTATTTTGCATTTTCTTAATAATTTTGTAAGTTTTAGCGGTATCAACTTAAAACTGGGTAGTTTCTGTTTCTTGCCATGACAAGTAAGAATATGCAAATATTTTCGATGCTGTCAATAGAGAGAGCTAGTTGTAATCTACTGATTTGGTTAATCTAAGCGTATTTGTTGCCTTAAAATTATTGTCAAAATAAATCGAAAATCTGATAGAATTAAGCAAGCAAAACTAGGGCGACACAGCAGCAATGTATGTGTTTGTATGTATGTATATATCTACATATTATATATATATATATATATATATATATATATATATATATATATATATATATATATATATATATATATATATATATATACATATACATATACATATATATTAACCGGTCTACATTTTCCGCTAAGTAAAAATAAATATAGCAAATAATTAGGGTATATTAAGAGAGTGGCTGAATATTACACTGTAGCCTAGTAGAAAAATTAATAACAAAAAATCTGGACGCAGCAAGTGCGTTATGGTAGGGAATTTTCATAAAAAGATTTTAAGTAGCAAATAGCTATGTCCTTTTTTACTGAAAGCAGGCAATAAATTCTGTTGTTTGAAAATGTAAAAAAAATTCCGAAAATAAACTTAAAATATTCCCGAAAAAACTGGTTTCCTAGCCAACGAACTTCGGGTTAATTGAGTTATTGAAATGTTAGGTATTTAAAAAAAAAATTCGCTACTATAATGCATTTTTTTTTCCTCGGGGCTCGTCCGCTGCCTTTCCGTCACGATAGCACTGCAACATTTGGCTTATTGTGCATTATAATGCACTTGCTGCGTCCCGAATTTTTTTCTTACAAACATGCATATATTTTCATATAAAATGCAAAAATACAATAATATAATAGTCTACAACTTTTTTTTTCTTTTAGCCTAGAGATCAAAATTTTAGTACGTAGTCTTTATAACATAAAATGCAAATGCGTGCCAAATTTGATTGCCAGGGTTTTCTTATTTCCGAAAATACAAACTTTTTCCCGGAAAAACTGGTTTGATTTTCCTGGCTGACTCTATATATATATATATATATATATATATATATATATATATATATATATATATATATATATATATATATATATATATATATATATATATATACACGTATAAAAATTAAATTGAAACTGACCCCGGATATGGAGTACTAGTTCGCGCTCATTTGAAGAAATTTTATGAAATTTCAAAAATCGACATCTCCCCATTAGTAAATTTTTTCTACGAAAATTCACTAATTTGTCGGTATGTTTTGAGTAACGATTAATGTAGATAATTATTTGTGAAAGTAATATGATTTTCCATACATTGTCTGTGCATATAAACATTAATATACTGATTACTTTTCTTAGGGAAGTTGCCCAGTTCTTGCTAACAAATGTTGTGCGGGAAGAGGTAACACAGAAAAGAGAACGGACACACACGCAACACAGAGTTTCAGAAACTACCGACAACCGAACCCGAACATTTCGTGGAGCAGCCAAACACTCGTCCACAAATAACGGAGGTGTGTTAGGCAGCAACAATTAGCTACAAAGTGATGCTGATCTAAGTAGACACTTCTCACCAGTCTATGTGTCCCGAAAACATCATAAATTTGTGCTACATTTGTGCTACACATTAAAAATGCCTTCAACTCGGCCTGTTACCCCATGCTCAGAAAACTACTGGCAGAATTTGTATGTCCGGGAAACCTTGCCAGAGCGGTAGCCAATTTCTTGGAGGACAGAAGCGTCACTTCTGAAGGGGTTACGACAAACACCACCAAAGGCGGCCCACAAGGGTCATGTTGAAGCCCGATCCTGTGGCTACTCATAATGGAGGTCTGGTTGCATATAATCGACTCCATATAACCGGGCGAGACGGAAGCAAAAATCGAGGTCCTGGTTTTTGCGGACGACCAGCTTATCACTATAACGGCGCCGTCAAAAACGAAATTCAAGGCAGCGTGGCAGCGTACCTGGGAGGCTTGCCAGAAGTGAGCGTCGGCTCACAAACTGGAATATGTCCCCGAGAAGACGCAGGCTCTCTACTGAGGTGCGAGGAAAGGTAACAAAGAGCGGACACAAAGGCACCCGGTGATCAAGATGGGAGACGTAACCATAAGACCGGAAGCCAAAATAAAATATCTGGGTGTGATGGTCGAGTCAGGTGTACTTTGGGTGGAGCATACCAAATACGTAGCGGGCAAAATAGCGGGGGCGACGCATAGGGTACGAGCGGTAGCGGGAAAGTCGTGGGGGGCGGATCCAAAGACCCTTAGGGTCATATATGAGGGAGCAGTGAAACCACTTCTCCTGTACGGCGCCGAAATCTGGGGTGAACGAGCGTTTTTGTGAACATTTCGGTTAGGCATAACGAAGGCCACCAGAACGACTTCCAATGCAGCACTGGCGGTGCTGGAGGGGTATAAGATGGGAACACTCGAAGACGGAAAATTTTGAGGGAAAACCGGCGTATGGATAAGGATCGTACCCGGCGGAGCAGATGAAAACCTGGGCGATAATAGAAGGAGCGCAAAAGGCAAGAGGGTGATGGATATACACAGACGCGTCCAGAGCCGGAGTCGCGGTTGGAATAGGCCTGGTGGCCTACGAGAACAACGCAGTGATCGAAAGCAAAGAACTAAAGCTCCAGGACGGGTACCCAGTGTACATGGCGGAATTGTTCGCGGTTGGTACGGCCGTGGAAAAGGCCGCCACTCTACAGGGTGGAATCGTCAACATCGTTTCCGATAGCAGAGTTGCCCTCGACATGCTCACCAGGAAGAAGGGGGGAACGGCCGACAGAATCAACAGGAAGATAAAAGAGGTGGAGCGCGCGGGAACAAAAATAAATCTGTGGTGGAGTAGCGACCAGTTAGAAGACATCGCAAAGGCCTATCCGAGAGCAAAAGCCGCCAGAAGTGGCCGCCTGGTCCGCGAGAGGGTAGAGGCTCCGGTGACGAGTAGAATGCTCAAACGAAGTGTCAAGGAGAAGACTGAAGTAGAGTGGCAGAAGCACTGGGACGGTGAGACAAGGGTAGGACCACTTATCGATACGTAGAGAGCGTGGGTGTGGGCCTCAAGTGCTAGAGTCACAGGGCGCTGAGGTTGCTGCCTGGTCACGGGCCCTTCAAGAGCTACTTTAGTAGGTTTAACCTAAGGCCCGGGACGGGATAATGTGCGTGTGGAAACGGAGAGCAGGAGACAGCAAGACATGTGCTGGAAGACTGCCACATGGAAAATCGTAGGGCGGCAAGAGAAAACTTTGCGAGAAACAAGAACAGGGTTGAGGGTTCCTACCCGTTCAAAGTAACTAGGTCCACCAAGAACGGGGAAATCAGGAATTTCAATGAATGGGCCGCATAAATAGAGCTGGAAGAGGAAACGCGAAGTGCGATTGAGGCAAACCGCTGAGAAAGAGAGGGCGCCAGATAGAGAAATGGATGAGATTTCGGGAAAAGCGAGAGGGGACTAAACGGTCGTATGAATGTAAGGAGGGTTCTATGGGTCTAAGGTTTTAAATTACCGGATGATTTTTGAGAGTGGAGAGGTTGTAGGGGCTCCTTTGAGAGTAGCTTTGACATGACACTGTAGAAGGATACCATGGCCTAAAGTCTTCGGACGGGAAGGCAGGGGCTTCGGCCCCAAAATCGTAAACTGTAATGCTACAGGGTGGATGTTTACCCGCTTCTTAAATATGTCTATGAAATTATATGCACCGGAAGCACAGTTCGGAGCTTAGATTATCTAGGACAGAACGAAGATTCGTATGGGACTGTTCGAAAAGTCGGTAACTTCACACTAAAGTCGTGCGTTGTCCTATTAAATGCAGTAAACAGTTTGTTGACTGACCACTTTACGAGGGATGCAGACAAAGCGCGTGGTAATGAAGGTAAAGGAATTAGGATACAGGGAATTTCCGGTAAATAAGCAGTGAAAGATTGTTTGTTTGAAAGACCATCAGTCGTCTAAGGCCCAATACCTACACAGAATATAAACACAGTTGTACGTCAAACGTAAGGAATTCTTAATCCGCTGATGACGCTAACTTGGTTTGTAAAGCGATCATCAGGTTTTTAAAGTGCATCGTGGTGATTTGGATTCTCCAAGTGCACGTATCGGTGCTCATCACACGTTTCAATCTTCATTTTGTAACCTTGCCCAGCTTACCTTTCTGAACCTCTTTTCCTAATTATATTTTGTCGTACTTTCTACAGAAAAAGAACTCAAGTGGTTAGCAAAGTTACTTCTTTGTTATTTTCAAGGCATACAAGATTTTTCGAAACTGAATTTCTGGCATAGATTACTTTTCATCCAAGCCGGAGCTGAACACCCGGGGATACAGATTCAACTGATTTTCCTTCTCGTATTCAGGCGTCGATCCGGGGATACATACTGTATATGAGATTATATAAAACAAGATATCCCTTGATGACCCCCATGTGACTAACTAAAAAACTGTACTAAACTAATTGTGTAGTGAGCAAAGCTTATTTGGAAAGACTATATTTTATTTCACTTCTTTTTTAGAGCTATCAAATGAATATAGGTCAGCATAACAAAGCCAGCAACGTCAAAGTGAAATGTTATGAAATTAAATATTATGAAAGCAAATATGCTATATTCTGCCCTAATGCCTTTATTATTTTTATATTAATATGAAAAATACATCAAGATATTTAAACAAGCAGAAAATACAATTTCATGAATTACCTTCTCTCTTATCTCTATAACCACCAATTTTACCTATGACATTTTATGAGATATTGCAGGAACGATTTGTGTAAGTGATATCGACTAATAAATATTAGAAGGGTAGAAAAAGTGATTTTCTTTTATTGTGTTATATAAAATAGGGCTTATCATAGTCACAGTATATGCGATGCCGTCCTATCGTGCAAACTTCCCAGCAGCTTCTTTCCATTTCACTATGGCTTCAGGACATACAACTGGGTCTTGTTTTCTAAAAGCTTTCTTCTTGGTTTACGCCTTCCATTTTTTCAACCACTTACCTTACTAACTTTTTAAATTAAAAAATTTCGTTCGTAATAAAGGCTGTTTATTTACATTTTGAGTTAATGCACTTCTCTCTCAAGAAACTCTACATTTGGAGTGATCAGCAAACACTTTCAAGGATTATACCAAAGGAAAGCAATTCTATTAGTTGCATAAGCACAATCTGATTTCCAAAGAAACTCATGCATTTGGAGTGATCGGTAAATACGTTTAACCTTTTTACCAAAGAGAAGCAGTTGTACAAGCATTCTCTTCTCTCTAAATAAATCCATACCTTTGGAGTGGCATTCAAGCTTTCTACCAAAGGGAAACAATTATATAAACACTTTTTTTTCCAAAAAAAAAATTCATACATTTGGGGTAATCACATCCAAGCTTTCCACCAAAGGGAAACAGTTGTATCACATCGCCTTCTCTCCAAAGAAACTCATACATTTGGAGTGATCTGCAAACACATCCAAGCTTTCTACCAAAAGGAACCAGTTTTATAAACACTGGTTTCTTTTCAAAGAAACTCATATTTCTTGGAGTGATCAGCAAACACATCGAAGCTTTCCACCAAAGGAAAAAAGTTGTATAACACTGCCTTCTCTCCAAAGAGACTCATACATTTAGACTGATTAGAGAACACATTCAGGCCTTCTACCAAAGAGAAACAGTTGTATAAAGACTATTTTCTTTCCAAAGCGACTCATACATTTGGAGTGACCTGTTTGTTGGTCCAAGCTATCTAACAATAAAAAACAATTAATCTATAAACACTGTTTTTTTTTTAAATCATACATTTGGAGTGATGAGCAAACACATCCAAGCTTTCTACCAAAAGGAAACAGTTTTATAAACACTGTTTTCTTTTCAACACATCCAAGCTTTTTACCAAAAGGTAATAGTTGTATTAACACTGTCTTCTCTTGAAAGAAACTCGTATATTTAGAGCGATCTGCAAACACATTCAAGCTTTCTACCAAAAGAAAACAGTTTTATAAACACTGTTTTCTTTTCAAAGAAACTCATCTTTTTGGAGTGATCATCAAACACATCCAAGCTTTCCACCAAAGGAAAAAAGTTGTATAACACTGCCTTCTCTCCAAGGAGACTCATACATTTAGAGTGATCAGCAAGCACATCCAAGCTTTCTACCAAAGAAAAACAGTTGTATAAACAATATCTTCTCTCCAAAGAGATTTACACACATTCAAGTTTTCTAACAAAGGAAAACAATTATTCTACAAACATCAACTTCTGTCCAAATAAAATCATATACTTGGAGTGATGAGTAAACACATCCAAGCTTTCTACCAAAAGGAAATAGTTGTATTACGACTGTCTTCTCTTTAAAGAAACTCGTACATTTAGAGCGATCTGCAAACACATACAAGCTTTCTACCAAAAAGAAACAGTTTTGTAAACACTGGTTTCTTTGCAAAGAACCTCATATTTTTGGGGTGATCAGCAAACACATCCAAGCTTTCCTCCAAAGGAAAAAAGGTGTATAACACTGCCTTCTCTCCAAAGAGACTCATACATTTAGAGTGATCAGCAAACACATCCAAGCTTTCTACCAAAGAGAAACAGCTCTATAAACACTATCCTCTTTCCAAAGAGACTCATACATTTGGAGTGACCAACAAACACGTCCAAGCTTTCTAACAAAGGAAAACAACTATTCTATAAACACTAACTTGTCTCCAAAGAAACTCCTACATTTGGAGTGATGAGAAAACACATCCAAGCTTTCTACAAAAAGAAAACAGTTTTATAAACACTGTTTTCTTTTCAACACATCCAAGCTTTCTACCAAAAGAAAATAGTTGTATTAACACTGTCTTATCTTTAAAGAAACTCTTACATCTAGAGCGATCTGCAAACACATTCAAGCTTTCTACCAAAAGGAAACAGTTTTATAAACACACTAGAAACTCATATTTTTGGAGTGATTAGCAAATACATCCAAGCTTTCCACCAAAGGATAAAAGTTGTATAACACTGCCTTCTCTCCAAAGAGGCTCATACATTTGGAGTGATGAGCAAACACATCCAAGCTTTCTACCAAAGAGAAACAGTTGTATAAGCACTATCCTCTTTCCAAAGAGATTTATACATTTGGAGTGACCAACAAACACGTCCAAGCTTCCTAACAAAGGAAAACAATTATTGTACAAACACTAACTTCTCTCCAAAGAAACTCATACATTTAGAGTGACCCGCAAACACATCCAAGCTTTCTACCAAAAGGAAACAGTTTTATAAACACTGTTTTCTTTTCATAGGAACTCATATATTTGGAGTGATCAGCAAACACTTCCAGGCTTTCCACCAAAGGAAAAAAAGTTGTATAACACTGACTTCTTTCCAGAGAGACTCATATATTTAAAGTGATCAGCAAACACATCCAAGCTCTAGACCAAAAATAAACATTGTTTATGTATAAATACTGTTTTCTTTTCAAAGAAACTCATATATTTGGAGTGATCAGGAAACACACCCAAGCTTTCTACCACAGGGAAACAGTTGTATAAGTACTGCATTCTCTTCTGAGAAACTTATATATTTGGAGTGATCAGGAAACACATCCAAGCTTTCTATCAAAGGGAAACAGTTCCATAAACAGTGTCTTCTCTCCAAATAAACTCGTACATTGGGAGTGATCAGCAAACACATTCCAGCGTTCTACCAAAAGAAAACAGCTGCCAAGTTTCATGACAATTGATCAAGTATGCATTAGTAACTTTTTCGTTATGAATTCGCCTTAAACTTATTATTGCAAATTAATTATTAGAACTTGCAGTTATATAGAAAGCGATAAGCGCCTCATTCATGTGGACATTGTAGTAAAATAATTAACGTTATCATTTTAAAAATACATTTATAATATATTCATGTTTCAACAGATATAATATTTCAAGTTAACAAAGTGATAATGTCCATGCAGTGTTAGCTTTTAACTGCAGTTAACAAGCCGTAAAGAAAAAGTGAAATCTTAGACGATGTACAGAATGTCTTTTATAAGCAATTTCATGTTAGTCGACTGCTGACAGAGAAATGAATGACCCCTACTAAGTCATATGATAACCTTGTTACTATATTAGGTATGATAAGTTAATAAATGGTGATTAGCCTAAACCAGCTAAACCAAATAATGTGGTATATCACCGCTACTTCGTACAACTATACTAAATACGAGGGTTGTCCTAAAAATGTTGAGATACGAAAAGGCGACTGAGTGCCTACATAAAATTGATTGGTAATCT
This sequence comes from Tillus elongatus, assembly GCA_964006375.1. NCBI lineage: Eukaryota > Metazoa > Arthropoda > Insecta > Coleoptera > Cleridae > Tillus > Tillus elongatus. Next base: position 129,519,019 of record OZ023268.1, read on the forward strand.
AACGAAGCATGTTTTACTAGAGATGGTTATAATAGTCGTTATACTGAACATATATGGTCACTGCAAAATCCGCATGGAATTAGACAACGATGATTTCAGTATCGCTTCAGCGTCAACGTTTGGGCGGCATTTTTTAGAATTATTTACTACCTCTACATGTAATAAGAGATCACGGAAATGCAAATCTATAAATAATTTTGTTGAAAAACCTCGTTTTTCGCGAATTTTCTGTAAGAAAAATTCGTTAATAGAGAGGTCACGATGAAAAGCTTTTGCAAAAATTTCTTCAGATGAGCGCGAATTTGGGTCCCTAGTACCCAAAACCAAGGTCCGTTAAAATGTATATATATATATATATATATATATATATATATATATATATATATATATATATATATATATATATATATATATATATATATAAATACATATATACATATATACATATATACATATATATATATATATATATATATATATATATATATATATATATATATATATATATATATATATATATATATATATATACAGGGTGGCGCATTGAAAACGAAACAGACCTATTTGCGTCCAGGGAATTTTTTTTAAGAAACGCTGGAACACGTCAATTTTAATATTGAGGGGGACATGTTTTGACATAAAACTCAACTTTGTCACATCAACCTCTTAAGGGTGGTGATAACAACCCTTATATTTTAAATAGGAGACATGGGTCGAGTGTTACATTATTTGAAAGCCCTTTCTTTTCTGAATTCAGCACACAAATTTTTTTGGAAGTTTTATTAACTCGTTTAAAAATTATTCTCAGTTGGAGTTGCAAGAACGTATTTGATTCATTGTGATAAGAAATGCACTAATTCGTCAATTTTTCGTTAAAGAAAACTAAAAAACAAAACCAAACGTTCAAAAATGTTTATTCAGTTAAGAAGTGTTGACCACCAGCTTCCATAAAAAAGTACAAATTTTGTTCAAAACGAGCTCTGACATTCTGGAACATTTGTGGAGTTATTAGACGGCATTCTTCAACAATGCGTCGTCGTAATTCTTCCAGAGACTCCGGTTATACTCTTTAAATGGCCCCATAGAAAGAAGTCTAAAGGAGTTAAATCTGGTGATCTAGGGGGACACTCAATAGCACCACTACGCCCTATCCATTGCTCTGGAAACTCTCTATTCGAAAACTCCCTAACACGTAGTGAAAAATGCGGGAGAGCTGCATCTTGTTGAAACACTAATTGATTTTCTTGATAGCGATCATCATTTTCAACAATGTCAATTAGTAGAGCGTAAACGATATCTTCTAGTAACTCTAATACGTTTCGCCACTCAAATTGCCATCAAGAAAAATTGGTCCGATTAAACGGTCTCCAAAAATTCCAGTCCAGACATTCAATTTCTGAGGAGTTTGAGTGTGGACGTCGTGAAAACTTCTTGGATTATTATCTTCCCAATAACGACAATTATGACGATTAACTGTAGAGTTTAATAAAAACGTACACTCGTCTGAAAAACAGATATTGAACAGAAAGTTCCCGTTATCAGCTGTTCCTGCAGTGATAACTTCACAAAACTCCAGCCACCGATCAGAATCATCTTCATTCAATGTTTTACAAGATGAATTTTATACGGGTGAAATTTATGATGCCCCAATATTCGCTGCGTCCTAAGCATTTTTAGTGATAATTTGTTGCTCAAAATTATCGGAAAATTCTCGGTTAATGAGCAAGTTGGCATACTTATCGTATTAGTGTTTTGCAACGGCAATTGCCGCAAAAGTGTAGAGGTATGTTGAAGAAGATTTCCTAATCGTAATATACCACATCGTAAAATGTTTGTCGATGTTGAATGTAGAGCTCGGGAAACGGGTTCGTTTTTCATAAAATATAGTAAAAGGCGCGTACATGCAGTGAACCCACAAATTGACGAGCATCTTATAGACAGTATTAAAAGTGAGCCAGAGGACTATCCAGGCATTTTCATATACCACAGCCGACGGTGCATAGATTTATCCAACGCAATCTGTTGCAACCCTGTTATTTTCAAAAAGTGCAAGAACTACTACCGCATGATTTTGAGGCAAGACTGGTTTTTTTTTTGTAATTTCATCTCACATCAGAACATGGATTTTCACAAGATTTTTATTTTTACGTACGAGGCTTGCTTTACAAGGAGTGGGATTGCGAATATGCAAAACTGCCACGAATAATCGGATGTAAATCCACATGCTACAGTAACCCACCATTTACAAAGAGAATTTAAAATAAATGGGTGGTCAGGTATTGTTGGAAGACATTTGGTTGTGCCGGTTATTTTACCTAACCGCTTAAACGGCACAACATATTTGCTTTTCTTCCTGATCTACTGGAGGAGCTGCCCTTACAACTGCGTAGCGAAATGTGGTTTATGCATGATGGGGCGCCAATACATTTCACTACAGATGGATGTGGATTTTTAAACCAACAGTTTCGAAATCGCTAGGTCGTGGAATTAATTGCCCTCAACATTGACCAGCACGATCACCAGACCTGAATAAATGTTCAAACTTGTGAAGGTTTGTAGAGCCGCATCAATAATAAGTGAACCATTATTAAAAATGACATCCAATTACAACAGAGTCGACTTTAATTTTCGACGAAGAGTGCCGTTATGTGTGAGAGAAAGTCGAAGTCATTTTAAACAATATCTTCAATGTTTTTTTTATTGTTTTTTTATTTATTAGTTTTTAATGGCGTTTGTTAAATTTCAGATATGTTAATGTTTAATACAGTCTTTAAGGGACATAATTTTGTTTCGACCTCAGCGCTAAAAATCATCATTTTCTTCAAAGTGGGTGATTTGTCGAAAAATTTACGGGAAGAAAAAAGATGCAAAATTTAATTTACTGTAAAATTGATGGACTTTAACTTTTAATTAGGTTGGGGTTAAAAAAAACATGTCATTTAAAGGGAGGACCACCGCTAATTCGCCCTTTTAGTGAATTTTTATTTAAAAAAGTTTACTAATAGAGAGGTATCGATGGTGAGACTTTGCAAAAATTTTTGCAAATGAGTGCGAATTTGGGCCCCTAGAACCCATATCCGGGGCAGTTTCGATTTTTATATGTTTATATATATATATATATATATATATATATATATATATATATATATATATATATATATATATATATATATATACATATAAAAATCGAAACTGCCCCGGATATGGGTTCTAGGGACCCAAATTCGCGCTCATTATATATATATATATATATATATATATATATATATATATATATATATATATATATATATATATATATATATATATATATATATATATATCCAACCGATAACTCAAAAAATAATTAACCGATTTTGATAAAACTCGGCAAATGCCTTTCTTTTATTAATAGCTTGGATGAGTTCGTTAGCATGAAAAATCGGACACGGTTTTCCGCGAAAAATTTGAGTTTTCTTTCGAAAAAAAATTTTTTCTCCGAAAATTACAAAGATATTTCGATAAAATATGGTGTACATATTGCTTTGGGAAAGACCTAACTATGTGACAAAATTCAGCTTTCTAGGGTTACATAAAATTGAGCTATTCAAATTTGAAACAATTATGTTTAATATGACCGCCTTTCATTGTCAATAACTTATACGAGATCTAGTATGTTGTTGCCGTGGTAACGGAACATTTGATATTATTGCGCAGGTCTGTTAGACGCTGTAACTGACCTTTACCGTATGATATGAGATCGAGATCGTTTATATGTTTATCTGTTTGAGTCGACGAATTATTTGAGTTTATACCCACTTCCAATTTTTGTAAAATAACTAAGTTTATAAAATAAAACCATCTACCAAATTTGGTTGTTCTATGTTGGGGCACTGCTGCAACACAGTCGTTTCTTTTAATTATTAAAGACTCTTCCGAGATCAATATACCAACCATGGGCGTCAGAGAAAAATTTTATAGAAAAACTCGGCATATTTTCTTCGCATACATTCTTTGTCCATTGCGTTGCGAATCACCTTGTATATATTTATTTCTGAAATTAATAACAAAGGTACTAATTTATTTTCTAAAATTTTGGTAAAGAAAAGAAAAAAGCATTACGAAGTAAGTGGTTTCTCAACCACTAAATTTCCATGTAACAAGTGAAGTTATTAGCTCAACGCGTTCTGAAGTTACAATGTTTATAAAATCGTTCTAGATTTTTTTTTCAACAACACACCACGAGGACTTACAGCCTAAATACTATCGTACCGTGGGTGTCAACAAGGAGGAAAGAGGCAACTTGTTAATTCTGGACTTGACGGTTTGGAGGTTCGGAGGAGAAGGAAAAACATGTGCCGGCAAGGAATTCCACAACTTGGAAGTCCTCGGGATAAAAGAGCGGGCATAACAAGATGTTCTATGTTTGGTAACCTGTACAGTAAAAGGGTGCATTTGCTCTGTTCCCCTGGTAGATCTGTTGGGGGCAGCAGGTGGAGGAACTATGGAAGAAAGCTCCTCTGAGCAGTGCCCGTGCAGATATATATATATATATATATATATAAAAGAGAGAGAGAGAGAGAGAGAGAGAGAGAGAGGTCACCAACGGCGGCACGTCGGTGGGCAAAGCATGGCCGCCTTTGGGTGAGGATAGGGTTACCGACGTATAGCTCTCTTCTGAATGGAGTCCAGGATAGCTAGTGTAGAAGCGGCAGCGGCACCCCAGATGTAGGCGCTGTATTCGAGGTTCGGCATTATTTTTGAAGTATATAAGGTATAGAGATTAGCTGGTGAAAAGTATTTGCGAGCCCGGAAGAGGAAACCTAATTTATTAGCAGCCGCTTCTACAATTGATGTGACATGTTGGTGCCAATTGAGATTTGGATCCACAAAAATGCCAACAAGTGACAAGGACTCATTACTTTATGAGAAAGAAAGCAAGACTGAGATTTGGTGGGATTGAATTGCACAAGATTTCTACTACAAACAGATTGGCCGCCATTTTGAGATCCTTGAGTTTAGCGAAAAATGAATAGAACCTATAAATCTGTCATTTTATAGGTATACTTAAAATTAATTTAAATTTTTAGGTTTATCGAACAATGACAGATATGTTTTGAAATAGTTAGCACTCAATTTAGATTTAGCAAAAAATCACAAGAGAGAGTATATTCAGATTTTATAGGCTTATCACCAAACACTTTTCATAAAACAATTTGCTCAACTGATAAAGAAAGATTATTTGATTTTGAAGAAAACAAGAAGCATCTAAGGCTGTTCCGATCTGGCTGGATTTCTAATAAACTTATTTCACGTTTTGAAAAAGTACGTATACCTAAAACGAACTCATCATATTCAAGGCTTTGGAAAGTTATCGTGTTTACGGAAGGTTCTTACATATACGGCTTGGAAAAAATAATCCCCGATTAATAATATTATATCTCTTTACCAAAGTCAAGTAGATATAAGAGGTGAATAATTTCGATTACAAAAATGACGCATACACCCTATTTTAAGACAAAAATTCAACAGTGGATGGCTTAAATTAAGCATCTATTCAATTACCGAAGCAATGAGCATAATTTATTTCTGAACCACATTAAAAACGAAACTATGTTATTTATAGACTAAAAGTAAACAATATATCATAAAACAAGCTTCTTACATCACAGTTGCAAAGTTCATTACATATTATTATCAAACTATAGAAACATCATTTAAAACAATATCTATTTAATTTTAATTTACCCCGGGATGTATAATAAGAAAATCAAAAACTACTTACCTATGTGTTTTCTGGAGGAACCTCTTCCTGAAGCTGCTATAAGCCGCTTCCGGTCCCTCCTCTTGCTGGACGTACTTAACCCTCCCATGGGATGGTACTAAATGATGACCAGACAACCCTATATCCATTTGTATATCAATCACTAACAGAAGAGTAAAAAGCACAACCGCAATACACAAACCGACAAGGAATCGCTCCTTCAACTTCAAATTACCACGAAACATGTTGCCGATCAACTCTCGACCCGATTTCAAATGAATATCGTTGGACTTATTATTAATATTTTCCGCCGTATCAGCAATTAGTCCTTTACCACGTGACCCAATCGAGTGGTAATCATCCGGTGGCGGAGAATACTTCAATTTGTTACGTTTCTGTTTAGTAATATATTCACTATCGTCCCGGCTATTTATGTTAGTATCTTCAGAAAACACTCTACACGCTACTTTGGGTCGTTCTTTGGTCAATGCTTCTGAGGAACTATCGATAATGGTTCTGCTGTCGATCTTATTATACAATTGTTTACGATGAATTAAGTCGTTCGATTGTTCGGTCGAACTGGTAATCTCTTGTCCAATCCAATAAGCGTTATCTTTTACAAAATTACGGCTACCATTCAACTGATTACCGCTCAAATCATAACTGTTAATAGATTTTTTATGGGGGGGTATCTGAAATTCTGATTGATATTTTTTATTGTCTGTTTTTAATTGATCGTAGTTACCATCTGCGTTTACCTTTTTCTTATCTACTATACCGAGCTTCTTCAGTATATATGAAAACTTTGGCAAAATCTTATTCTTATCACTATGGTTAGAAGAATTTTCGTTATTAACGGCTTCAGATTTAATTATACTTTGGCTGGTTGAGCGTGAACAAACTGGGCTAGCTGTTTTCTCTACGGTTCCAGTCGAATAAGTTTCTTCAGTCGTATGATCAAAATGCTTAGACTGCCTAACAGACTGTAAGTCAACTGATCTGGACTTGGGAAGGAACTTCCTTGAAGGTTTTGGACTGTAATGTTCTTGAATGTAGCCTTCTGGGGTGCTCTTTCTTCCTAATGGTGAGAGGGGTCTCTGGGAGCAGTTGTTTTGTGACTGTGAATATCGTTTGGAGAGTATTATCGAATTTTCTACTGTGTGTTTCTTTGGTAAGGGTATTTGAGGATTTAGTTGTACACAGTTGAGACCGTTGCGGTAAGGTACTTGTAATTGGAATGTTGATGAACGAGCTGCAGCGCCTTCTGCACATTGCAGCTCTTCTGAGTGATGTGGATCCAGATTAGTCTTCAGAAGATGTTATGAGTATTTTCTGCAAAAGAAAAATTAACAACGTTACATTCGGTGACATAAGTGGTGAAAATACAAACAATGACAGTTTGGTCAAAATGTATGTGTAAAAAAAACTATATAAATGGGTTACTATTGCCAGCTGACTTATTGGACTTTATATTTATCCTTGTCCAAAGAAAAGGCTGCTAAGACTCCTATTTACAAGTATCCGCAAAAGTTCTTGCAAAATGACAATTTTTTAATAATTACTTATATTAAGAAGTGTGTCTATATATATATATATATATATATATATATATATATATATATATATATATATATATATATATATATATATATATATATATATATACAGGTGCCCGAAAATGATGTGCACAAAACTCGTTAGGTGATTCTATTGGAACAATTATTGTCACAAATTCCTATAAAAATTTTTCGAAACTTCGAAAATAGCGAAGTTGCAGATTCTTGAATTCTTTTTAGTGACCTTTTATTAAAAACTTCACAAATGAGATTTCGATATTTTGAAAAAAATTCTTCAAATGAGCGTAAAGTATGCCCCCTAGAACACATATCCGGGGTCAGTTTCAATATATGTATGTATATATATATATATATATATATATATATATATATATATATATATATATATATATATATATATATATATATATATATATATATATATATATATACTTGGTTCTCGGGTTGCACCGCGTCCAGAATTTATTAAAACTCAACGTTTCGGCTCCTGTTTTGGAGTCATTTTCAAGAGGTAAAAGAAACATGTAAGGACATGAGCTCTAAGGCCTCAATCTGCCTACTCTTCAGAGCGGTGGACAAAGATGGGTTAGGTTGTTGTAGCTGGATTACGGGCCTCAATCTGCCTACTCCTCAAATCTCGCTGGAGATGACACCGATCACTTAGAAAATAACAGGCTGATTTTGATTAAATTTGGTGACTGCGTTCCTTTTGAAAGTGGCTTGAACAAGTTCGTTAGCACAAACAAATCACACCAGTTTTTCTTGGAAGACTTTGTGTTTTCTTTCGAAAAAAACGGTGTATCTCCGGAAATAATACGGCTATGGAAGCCAAATTTGGTACACAGGTTTATATTGTAAAAAAAATACTATGCACCAAAATTTAGGCCTCTATGTTAAGAGGAAAAAAGTTTATAGGCATTTAAAAAAATGATATTAGACAACAATGTGCTTATGACTACATATACAAGCAAAACAATGGAGTAGGTATAATAAAAAGGGGGTCGTTCTGCACTTCTCTATCACTCCAACTTAAACCTACCCTAACACAACTCTTGGCTTATTACTTCCCGACCCGACTGCCTCTTGGCACCTAAAACACCCCACGTGTTGCTTTTGTTGTTGGCGACGCACGCACTTGTCCGTTATAGCCAGTGGATAAGGGTACATAAGGCAATTTTTGCCAGTGTATAAAGAGGGTTGGATATAATGTTCAATTATGAAAGCAGCGATCAATCTATACAGTCTCCCAAAAGCCGGTACGAAACAGATTTTTTTACCACCATGATTGAATATACAGGGCTTTCATTAATTCCCGAACCCCACGTGACCGCTTAAGTTAGGCAACCCGGCATACATGGTTGTACAACCTGATTTTATGAAATCCCTAAGATGCCAGTGTTATCTCATATTTCCTTTGGGGTTTTATAAAAAATATAAAAATTATAATAAGTTGAAACAGTAAATGTCTTAAATGTATTTATTATTTAGTATTTTTAACAGCAAGTCTGTTCGTGTATGGTTTACTGTTATTGATTGTTAAAAAATAAATTAAAAACATAATAAAATATTACTTTTATTTTGTATAGATATCAACATTTTGTAATGTACGTAAACAAATTGAGGTCCGATTATTTAAACTTCTAATTTACGGTTTTAGGAATGTGTATTGTGTAACATTGAACAAATATGTACCTGTTTGGGCAGATTACCAACGAACAGATTTGGTAGGGCTTCGTTCCATTCGTCGAATATCGTCAACAACATAACCTTAACATACCTACACTTTTAACTTACGTAAAAACGGAATGAAAATGCTAAGGTTTGATAAAAACTGTTTATTTTTATTGCCCAACAGATAGAAAATTATTTGAAGAAGGTAAACGCTGGTCGAACTTGGAAAATGCACAATGTACATACAAAATAACCGTCAAAAGGGAATTGAGCGCCACTGGACTGAACTGTCAATTGTCAATTGATTTAGTAACTTTAGGGTCCCTAGTCTAGTGGTTTTTTGGTTACTTTTTGCTTGTTAACTCATAAAATCATATTCCTCTAAGAGAGAGACAGAATCCGGTCACGTAATTAGGGAATTACTAAAAGCCCTGTATAATGCGCAATATGGAATCAAGATTTATGCTTATAAATGAGCATTTTGAAAATTTTGATTTTCTTTATGAACTAAGCAAGTTAAAAATATTCCAAAAAAGCATATATGAAAAAACTGTCAAGGTTTACACACAACCCTGCGAGTGGTGGAGAGCAGTGACGTCCCCCTTTCGAATTATAGAATAATGCAAACAATGAACCCAAATTTACCCGACTTCACTAAAGATGTGAAACGTAAATTAACTGAAAAGAAATTTACCCAAATATTTTCTTTGTCATTCGAATTTTGTTAACAATACCAATAAATACAGCCTCCGCTGAGGGGAGCTTCTCAAAATTTTATAAAAAATTATTTCAGAATCACAATGGGTGGGGAAAGACTTTCAGCTTTGGCACTTTTATCTATTGAAGCAGATATATCATCTGAGCGGAATTACGATACAATTATTAAGGAGTTCAGTGCAGAAAATGTATGTTATGAATTTTCATTAAGAAAAATTTGCTAATACAGAGGTCACGATGAAAAACTTTTGAAAAAATTTCTTCAGATGACCGCCAATTTGGGTCCCTAGAACACAAAACCAAGGTCCGTTGAAATTTATATATATATATATATATATATATATATATATATATATATATATATATATATATATATATGTGTGTGTGTGTGTGTGTATGTACGTATCCGAGCGATAACTCAAAAAATACTAAACCTATTTCAATCAAATTTGGCAAAAATCTTGTTTGGGTGAAAACCGAAGTAGGGTGAAAAGGCTATCTTTTTTTTAAGTGTCAGGGTAACTGAAATAAGATTTTACATCTGGTTAGAAATAGTTCAAATAAACCTATGTTGTGAATTATAAGTAATTTGGTACACAATATTTAGAGTTTTTTTCCAAATTAAAAATAAAATCCCAAAGCTATGCGTTGAAACGACTTAGTGGTTAAAGTCCAATACCTGACAGACAGAGTAGTTTACTGCCACGCGTAGATTAATTCCTAAAGTATAAATCATACATCAACGGTAACAAAACTAAATATATACCAGGCAGAAAACATACTACCTGAACCAACAATAGTAAAATCTCGGCCGGAATTATGGAAAATGACAGACAACATGTAATTAAAAATTTAGATAAGTTATTGTTATTTAACTGGGGGATTCCATCAATTTTTAAAATACACTACATTTGTAGCTTTATTAACGGCCCCAAATACAGTTTTAGTGCAGCATATATGTATTATGCTGTTGCATAATATAGCAGAAATGTAAACAAAATCAAGCCAAATCTCTATAAAAATGATTCTAAAATAGTTTCTTTAATCTTTAAGCTTAAACATAAGACGTCACATAAAACGGAAACAGTCGTGAGATGTGTTTCAATGGTAATTCTACTGATTCTGTAATCAATAATTGTTACGTATACTTTGAATATAATATCCCGGGCATGAAGCCGATCTGAAGTATGACGTAAATAAAACGTTAGTTGACGTGTGCCTAGATGGCGCAGGGGGCATCGTCCTTGCCTCCTAAGCAGAAGCTTACGCGATCGAATCCAGCTCGATGAAGGTATGTTGTTTTGTGTTTTATTTTGACATTTGGAGAAACAATGGTGCACAGATTTTATACGTTTTGAACAAGATCTAATTTTTGTTTAAAACGCCTAAATAAGTTTGTCATCTTTGAGTCTGAAATTATAATTTTGTTATTGTTTATATTGAAAAAATCGGTTTGATTAGGTTGACTAAAACTAAATCATTCTGGCGATTATTAAGGAAAATTCACCGCTACGTTTATAATTTGGCAAATACTTTACTTTTCTGAATATGAATTAAGTTTCCTTCTGGAAATCTTCTTTGATACAAGTTTCATTAAAGACACTTACACTATCTACAGATATATCAAAATTTAGTTCTGTAGCTTCATAGAAAATAGAGAGGCATTTTTCTCAAAAGGAGTTAGACCGCGAGATTTTTTTGATAATAGAGAGCTATCGATGGCAACACTTTCAAAGGAATTTTTTATATGTGCGCGTACTAGCACCTTAAAAATCGATCTTCAAGTTATGTGGAAATTTAAAGTATTAACTTTACTAATATGCCGTATAATAATAGTGCACAATTCTTATGAAAATTCGCTACTATAACGCACTTGCTGCGTCCCGATATTTTTATCTTTATTTCTTTTTTTTTTTTTTTTTAATGTTAGTCAGGAATATAATTTGTATTTTTATGAATCAAAATTTGAGTTTTAATTGTTTTTTATAAAATCCGTCTTTTTCCGCCACCAAAAGGCCTTGCAAAATGTATCTTGCCCACATCCAATTTAGGTCTTGCCCCACCACTGGAAATAATGCAGTGGAGAATACCGCTAAGCGCCATCTCTGGTTTTCCAACGGTTCTGGGCTTCCACAGCAGCCTCCACGTGCACAGAGTACACCAAGAAGGAATCTGTGGAAAGAAACCTAGCGAGCGAAAACAACTACTTCCCAGGCTAATACCACGACAAGCATCACTCGGTAGCCACCATCACTTCAGTCCTGCCAAAACTTGGGATAATATGTAAAGCAGGAGACACAACCGGTTTTGTACCTTTTTAGGAGTCGGCCTTAAGGCACGCACCGTCATCTAATGCAGTGGAAAATAGCGCGAAACGCCATCTCTGCTTTTGTGACGGTTCTGGTACTTGCTGTACTGTGTGTCCGTGGAAGCTGCTGTGGAAGCCTATAAATTATTTTCGTAAAATAGTGTACAGGGTGAGCGAAACTCGATGTCCCGGCTCTATTGTAAGAAAAGGAAGAGCGATATAAATAAGAGGTTCTTAAATGCGATTGAGTAAGGCCCTTTTAAGACAAATTAGCATATTTTTGCATATTAGGAAACTGAAGTAATGATGTCATCGATTTTTTTAACATATCTATATTTTGGCATATCTAAAAAAACTATTTTTTCTGGACAAATTATGTAAAGAAAAAAATTGTTAACTTTTTTCGTTAAAAGTTATTTAAAAATTTAACATTGAAACGCATTATATATTACTAATTTTACCACAGCAATAAACAAAGTATGTAGACAACAAATTTTCAAAGTGACCACCTCCTAGTTCTAACCACTTATCCAATCTCCACGCTACTTCTTGCACTGAAGCCTTAGGAAACATTTCTCTAGATAGTTCATCGCAAGCATTTCTGATTTTTTATTTTAAATGCTCCAAGTTAACAGATGGTGTTCATTTTTCAAAGCTACCCACAAGAATAAGTCTAATGGGGTCATGTCCGGTGTTTTAGGCGGCTACTGTATCGGTCCATTTATACCTATCCATTTTTCTCCGTAAGTTTCAATAAATATTGTTGGACAATTCTTGCTTTATGCGGTGGCGCTCCGTCATGTTAGAAACACATGCTTGCTCGCAGCTGTAATGGCACATTTTCAAGCAACACAGTGAGTTGTTCTTGGAGAAATTGCAAAGATCGCTCACTATGTAAAATTCCTTCGTAAAAATATGGACCAATCAAATGCCCGTTAATAATACCACACCAAACGTTAATTCCGAAGTGTCCTTGATTTTCAATCGGATTGACAAAATGTTGATTTTCAGTAGCCCAAATATACTCTTTTTTTTAATTTGGTTACCCTTACTAACAAAACGGCTTTCGTCCTTCCAGAACACATGCTGAAAAAAACGATTGTCATTGGTCAAGTTTACCATCACTTGGGCAATATATTTTTTATTGTAACAACACACCACGAGGGCTTACAGCCTAAATACTATCGTACCGTGGGTGTCGACAAGGAGGAAAGAGGCAACTTGTTAATTCTGGACTTGAAGGTTTGGAGGTTCGGGGGAGAAAGAAAAACATGTGCCGAAAAAGAATTCCACAACTTGGAAGTCCTCGGGACAAAAGAGCTGGCATAACAAGATGTTCTATGTCTGGTGACCTGGACAGTAAAAGGGTGCATTCGCTCTGTTCCCCTGGTAGATCTGTTGGGGGCAGCAGGTGGAGGAACTATGGAAGAAAGCTCCTCTGAGCAGTGCCCGTGCAGATATCTATAAAAGAGAGAGAATTAATTCTTCGCTGTTGATGTTGATCTGACAAGTGTTCTAAGTTATGTAGTTTATAATTGTGATAACCACTTTCTTTCAAAAATTTTCGTACCCAACTATATTTTAATTTCAACTCACGACTGGCTTGTCGAATCGGGTTCCTTGAATGGTCTTCAAAATACTGCAAAACAGTGGCAACAGTATTGTCAGAATTGACCCTTCTAGCAATTTTTCTTCCCTTTCAAGAACAAAATGCCTCGTTATTTGCACGTAAATTGTGTTCTAATCTTGCAAATATTTTTAAGCTTGGAATAACACGTTCGGGGTATCTCTGGGCGTATAACTGAACTGCTCTTCTAGGGTTCTTTTAAGATTCACCATAAACCAATAACATATCGACTTTTTTGTTGTGCGTAAACATTTTTCAAAGTGAAATGATAACAAAACAATATTTGTAAACCATTAGTTTAACTATTGACAGACAAAACGTTGCTACGACAGATAAAACTTTGCTATTTGTTTCCAAAGGCTTCTTGTTTAAATCGTGATGGTTGCGCGAATTTTTTGTTCTTTCTACAACTTTGATTATAACTTTTCAATGGAAAAGGATAGCAATTTTTTTTCTTTACATAATTTGTTCGGAAAAACAGTTATTTTTAGATATGCACTAATATAGGTGTGTTTCTGGGGAAAAAAGTTCGATGACGTCATTACTTCAGTTTTCAAATATCCAAAAATATGCAAATTCGGCTTAAAATGGACCTTACTCAATCACATTTAAGAACCTCTTTTCAAATTTTTTCTATCGCTTTTCCTTTTCTTACAATAGAGCCGAGATATCGAGTTCCCTCGCCATGTACATCATTTCTATTAAAATTTACTACCATAACTCACTTGCTGAGTACAGACTTTCTACACAGATTAAAATTTGCTTAAATTTGTTATACGAAATCCGATGAATGTAAATAAATATAACATGTAGTTTTCCTGGAACTGAATGTGTGGTATGCACGTATAGATTCTAGGTCGACCATTATTAAGGTCATTTTTATTTCTCAGAAATCTACTGTCAGTATAATAATGTATGACTACGATTTGGAAAACAATAACAATGGTTTGTTTACATATTCATAATTGATTGCAATTGTTTATTATCGTAATAACGTATTATTACATTAATGTTTCAAATTAAACAACCACTAAAAATGACCGCTGTTCTGACAAAATTGCCAATTATTCACGTGTCTATGTTTGTTTTATCATAATTGTATGAGTCACAATTAAAAGAGTGTTCGTAATATTTGTCAATGATCTTATGAAAAAAAATATATTTTTCAAAACGACTCAGTAACCCAGCATTTAGAAATTTTCCAAAGAAATGGAATCTAGAAAGAAATTATGTGACGTGAAGTTTTTTTTTGTCACCATAAAAAACTCTAACTGAGATATCAGACACGAAACACGTGCCGCCATCTCGTTGCAGAACCAAGAAGTATGTTGTCACGGCAGCTCCAAATAACACAAAATGTTAAAAAATAGAGACTGTAAACAACCAACTAACAACTAAACTGTCAACCTGACCAATTTCTTCCGCAACATAGGGACAAAGTATGTAAGGCCAAGTAATACTTTATAGGTGTATTTTCGCTGCAATTAGTATGCCGTAGTGGCCAATGGACGTAATGTCCGAAGCCAATTCCTTCCACACACACACAGTATGCCGTACTGACGAGCACTAGTTAGAGCGAAACCGGACTACGGTTCTAATTGTGGTGAGTATGCATTTAGCCTTACATACTTTCTCCCTATATTGGAGAAGAAATGGGCCAGGGCTGACAGTTTACTAAACTGTTAGATGGTTGTATACAGTCTCTATTTTTTAACATTCTGTGTTATTTCGAGCTGCCGTGACAACATACTACTTGACTCAGCAACGAGATGGCGGCACTTGTTTCGTATCTTACATCTCACTTAGTTTTGGGAGGCTGGCTACCATAGCCGTATTACTTTATAGGTGTATTTTCGCTGCAATTAGTATGCTGTACTGACGAGCACTAATTAGAGGGAAACCGGTCTACGCTTCTAATTGTGCTGAGAATGGCATGAAAAACTCTTTTTAGCCGGCCATACACGAGCGGATAGCCCGACGAATTGGATATGGCACATATCAATACAGCTGATATACTTTTCGTGGAGTAGTGCGCCGAGTCGTACTTAAACCAGACAGACAAATCTGCAGGCTGTAAACGGCACAGATGAATTATATTTAGTTAGGGTCCGTTGCCGGATTTGGTTCGTCTAGATTATTTCTTAAAGTTTCTTAAGTTACCAGGGGGAAACTCGACTTAACTTTACGTTTTTTTCTTTATTTCAACAACACACCACGAGGGCTTACAACCTAAATACTATCGTACCGTGGGTGTCGACAAGAAGGAAAGAGGCAACCCTTTAATTTTGGACTTGAAGGCTTGGAGGTTCGGAGGAGAAGGAAAAACATGTGCCGGCAAGGAATTCCACAACTTGGAAGTCCTCGGGACGAAAGAGCGGGCATAACAAGATGTTCTACGTCTGGTGACCTGTACAGTAAAAGGGTGCATTCGCTCTGTTCCCCATGTAGAACTGTTGGGGGCAGCAGGTGGAAGAACTATGGAAGAAAGCTTATCTGAGCAATGCCTGTGCAGATATCTATAAAAGAGAAAGAGGTCACCAACGACACGTCGGTGGGCAAGGGATGACAGCCTTTGGGTGAAGGTCACCGTCTAGCTCTCTTCTAAGTGGAGTCCAGGATATCGAGTGTACAAGCGGCAGCGGCACCCCAGATGTGGGAGCAGTATTCGAGGTTTGGCCTTATTTGTGAAGTATATAAGGTATAGAGATTAGCTGGTGAAAAGTATTTGCGAGCCCGAAAGAGGAAACCTAATTTCTTAGCAGCCGCTTCTGCAATTGATGTGACATGTTGGTGTAAATTGTGATTTAAAACCACAGAAACGCCAACAAATGAAAATGACTCATTACTTTGAATAACTTGGTTGTTCAGTGTGATGGGTCTAAGGCTGGTGTATCTCTTATGTGATAGAACGCAAGACTGAGATTTTATGGAGTTAAATTGTACAATATTTCTACTTCCCCAGTCTAATATTTTTTTGAGATCCACAGAGACAGAACCCTCCATGGGTATCCGATCCTCATCTAATTGGGCTAAAGAGACAGGCTTAGAATATGGTATATTTGAGTGGAGGGTGCTGTCGTCCGCAGAACTGTGAACTGGGTTGGATGTGGTAGAGAGGAGGTCATTGATGTGGAGAAGAAACAAAGTAGGGGCTAAAGCTGAACGTTGAGTGACTCCTGCATTAATTGGATACAGCTTAGAGGAATGTCCATCCATGACAACATAAATGCTCCAGTTGTAGAGGAAATTTGCTGTCCTGGTACAGAGTTTTGGTGATAGGCCATAGGCCGGAAGTTTATTTAGCAGCGCTGCGTGCCAGACCTGGTCGAATGCTTTGGATATGTCTAGAACGACAATCTGGGATTTACCGTGTAGTTCCATAGGCTTGTTCCAAGAGTTTGTGCCAAAGGAAAGGAGGTCGGCAGTTGATCTGCGTTGACGGAATCCATATCGCCTGTCGTTGATTAGACTGTGTTTTTCAAGAAATTTTAATAATTCGGTGTTTATATACTTTTCCATGACTAGAGACGACTGGAAGGAGAAAAATAGGTCTGTAGTTGCTCGGAAGCGCTTTGGATCCTTTCTTGGGGACGGGTTGTATTCGAGCAGTTTTCTAGTTACTAGGGAATATGCCTCTATTGTAAGATGTCTGAAATAGACGAGTCAGGACAGGAGCAAGTTCTGGTGCGCCTTTTTTTTAGAACAATTGCTGGGATCTCGTCAAGGCCAGAGGCTTTCCTAGTATTAAGAGAAGAGACCGTCTTTCGTACCTTTTTAGTTTTGAAAATTATAACCGTCATGTTATGCGCGACATTGGGGACAGTTGGGGTTGAACATGTGGAGGTGAGTTAAGAGTGGAATTGCCGGCGAACAACGAGGCAAAAAGTTCGGCCTTGCCCAGGGCGGTAGAAACAATCTCATCCCCTGAAACAAGAGGTGGGGACGTGCTCTTGCAGGAATTATTCCCAATAGATTTAGCAAGAGTCCAGAAGGGTTTTCTGCCGTTGGAGCTTGAGAGGACTTTCTTTTTGATGTGGTTATTAAACGAGTTTTTTGGCCTCAGAAAGAATGCGGACATAGCGATTTCTTGCGTCGTTAAATGCTTTACGGTTTTACTGACAGGGATTGTGTAGAAGCGTTTTGTGAGCTTTGACCTTTTCGAGTCTGGCCTTGTCACAGGATTTAGAGAACCAGAGCTTTTGAGTGGCTGAAGAGGTTTTCTGTGTACGTAGAATAAATGATTCCATGGATGATTTCGGTTAATTAAAAAAAAATGGTTACCAGTATAACCTATATAGCAGAAACAAAGTACCGTATTTCATCAAAAACTCTATTGTGTAAAAATATACAAAAATTTTACGAGAATAAATCTAAAATGTTCCCGAAAAAACTAGTTCCCTGGATAACGAACGTTAGGTAAATAGCAAATTGTGCTATTTAAATTTGAAGCAGCTAGCGAAAGTTTACTACCATACGCACATGCATTATATTACGATAGAAAATGAAATTATATAAGGCATGTTCGATTAAAAAAAATTGTATCAATAAGCACTTATGGGCCATGCTGTGATTGTAAAAACAATTTTATAACATGCAGCTCAAGTCACCCTATAATTAACGTATGCAATTTTTTCTCGTATCTTGAAAACTGAAATTAACTCTCGATGTGGGTTCTAGAAGGCCTAGTTCGCGCTCATTTGGAGAAGTCTTTTCAAAATTTAAAAGTGGCGATCTCATCAAGAGCGAATTTTTTCTATTTGTAAAAATTATAGACCATTAAACGATAAACTAAAACTACTCCCAAAGCATCAGAGAAAGGGTCTATTTGAAATGAATTTTCTGGGAATATTTTAGTAAAATGAAGTACAATCACGGTTGAATCTGAAAACTTTAGGGTTTGTAAAAACTTTTCTTGAGACATTTTCTCTACATAACCCGTATTTTTTTCAGGTTCTCTGCCTATATATTGCTAATTTTGACGTTTCAAATCGACAATTTGACGTTTTAAGGGGAAAACTTTTTTTTAATCGCCTATAACTTTAAACTAACAGTTCTTAATTTGCATAGTATATTACCTATGATAAAAACTCGCGTACCCAATTTGGGTGTCTTGACTTTGTTATTTCCGGAGATATACAAATTTTTCGAAAGAAAACGCTAAAATTTCCGGAAAAACTGGGCAGATTTTCCGGTCTAATGAGCTTATCCAAGCCAATTTCAAAAGGAAGGCACTCACCAAATTTGATCCAAATCGCCTTAGTTGTTGCTCATTTGAAGAAATTTTTTCAAAATTCATAAGTCGCGATCTCCTCATTAATGAACTTTTTTACGAAAATTCACTAAAAAAACAATAAAGTTTCATTGGTAATCTTTATGGTGAAAGTTTATTGAGATTGAGGAGTGTGCACGTCGAATTAGCTCTAGAAATATCCAATGAGGTTTCACAGCCTCGAATTTTTTCGACAGCAAAACTCCAAAGATGAGTGACGTGTCACGAGTAGATAGGTTTTGACGAAAGGCCGTATTGGCAATCACTTAGGATATTTGATTCTTCGAGGTATTTTTTAAGTCTTTATTGGCAAACTTTAGACAAAACTGATAGAATGAAAGTTGGCGATGATTCTCCACATCGGATTTGTCTCCCTTTTCAGGGACAGGCTGAACTCAAGTTTGTTCCCAGTAAGAAGGAAATACCCCCATCTTCTAGAACATCGAAAAGAGGCGACATACAACTGTAATCAGTTCAGGAGCACACTTTTTAAGAACTATTGCTGGGATCTGATCGGGTCCTGGTGATTTTTAATCTCTACATTTTTCAAGAAGAGCTTAACGGTACGATGCCTGAAAAATGCTTCTTCCATGTCTGATTCTACAGCTGGAATACTTGGTGGGCTCTTTCCCTGCTGATCAAGCGTGGAATGGAAGGCAAATACACGGGCGAATAGAACAGAACAGATTTTCTGTTAGAGTTTGATGATTCATTTAAATTTCATTCGTAGTTTTTCACATTAATGACAAAATGGGTTAACTAAAAATTACATTATTCATAGAACGAATTAGGTTACATACATGTATAGTTAGTGGACAAATGTGTAGTTGATTTTGCTAGATAGTGAATAATGAACTACACATTGTCATATTGCTGTACCAACATAATTAACTAGGACTAGTCGGCGTCAGAATAAAATTATCATCGCAAATGACGTTTGGGAGATAATCACGCACAAAATAGTTTGGCAACTGCTTTTCCATAAAACGTGAAAAATAGTGCTGTAAATTGAATCATAACTTCCACATAGCTGTGATAATTTGTTCTCTTCGGAAAGACATTCTCGTGGAATGAAATTAGTGCCCATGACTTGACCACAATAAAAATATTTGTATTCCTGTACCCATAAAGTTGTGAAACATTATGTTATTCGAGTTTTATTGAAAAAATGTCAACTTTCAGCTAATCATTCTTTATTTGGCCCCTACCCCCTGAAGCGATCTTACCCAAAAACAATTCGAAGCATTCCTTTGTCGGATGCTAACTGGATACCAAATTTGAGATGATATCTCAATTAGTTCGAAAGTTATTGCGCCTATTAACAGACAGACGTACATGACGACATACCGACGGACAAAAACATTTTTGTACCAGAATCAAGTTTTTTCTATATGTGTTGAGCCTTTTTACAAAAAAAATAGATAAATTGAAATTTTTGTCAACAATATTCCGCCCCCACACATTCAACCCCTAATTTAATTTCAGCACAGAATCCCAGATGTTTGATGAAATTAAAAGTTTTCTAATAAATAAACCCTAAAATGCTATATTACTCGAGTTTTAATGAAAAGATGCCAATTTTCACCAAATCAATCACGGGCCCCCTCCCCCCCTCAATTGCTCCCCTATCCGGCAAAGCAATTTTACCCTAAAACAATCCGAACCGTTCGTTGGTGGAGTGCTAACTTTATACCGAATTTGAAGGCGATAACTCAATTCGTTCTGAAGTTGTCGTGGCTACAAACAGAATCAAGTTTTTTCTATATGTGTTGAGCCTTTTTACAAAAAAAATAGATAAATTGAAATTTTTGTCAACAATATTCCGCCCCCACACATTCAACCCCTAATTTAATTTCAGCACAGAATCCCAGATGTTTGATGAAATTAAAAGTTTTCTAATAAATAAAACCTAAAATGCTATGTTACTCGAGTTTTAATGAAAAGATGCCAATTTTCACCAAATCAATCACGGGCCCCCTCCCCCCCTCAATTGCTCCCCTATCCGGCAAAGCAATTTTACCCTAAAACAATCCGAACCGTTCGTTTGTGGAGTGCTAACTTTATACCGAATTTGGAGGCGATAACTTAATTCGTTCTGAAGTTGTCGTGGCTACAAACAGACATACAGACAAACAAACCAACAGACCAAAAAAAATTGTTCCAAACCATGTTTTATATATGTCTTAATATATATTACAACGTTCAAGAGAAAAAATTTTTTTGAGATTTTTGTCACCGATGCGATACTTGCACACATGACCATAAACTTAACTAAAACTACTGCCAAAGTATCAGAGAAAGTCTATTTGAAATGTATTTCCTGGAAATATTTTAGTAAAATAAAAGACAATGACATTTGAACCGGAAACTTAAGGATTTGCAGAATACTCTTCTTGCGACATTTTCTTTACATAACCCGTATTGGTTTCAGGTTCTTTGCCTAAATAATGCCCGTTTTGAAGTTTCGAATCGAGAATTTGACGTTTTGAAGAAAACTCCTATTTTGCTTTCTTTAAATGCCTTTAACTTTCTTGTCTGTAAACTTACCGTCCTAAGTTTTGGTACGTGGCTCACTCTTTGTAATACAAACAGGCTTACCAGATTTGGTTGCCTTTACTTTGTTATTTTCGGAGATATAACTATTTTCCGAAAAAAAAACACAAAATTTTCCGGGAAAACCTGGACCCATTCTCCTGGCTAACTAGCTTTTCTAAGCCACTTGCAAAAGGAACGTCCTTACCAAATTTAATCAAAATCTGCCCGTTATTTTTTGAGTTATCGGCGTGATACATACATACATACATACATACATATATATATATATATATATATATATATATATATATATATATATATATATATATATATATATATATATATATATATACAGGGTCGCTGATAAGTCTGGAAACGGTCGATTATCCGGGAAAATATACAAGGTGTCGAAAAAAGTTTTATACAAAAGTTTTTGGGTTCTTCAATGTCTACTAGGCGGTGATAATTTCATTTATACAGGGTTGGTCATACAGGCGTGGCACACCAATATTAATTTTTTTTTAATGGAACACCCTATATATTATTCGATATTTCAATCCTTCTCTTAATTTTGAGCAACATTTATCAGAAGCATGATGTACATAAACTCAATCGTTTCCGGGTAAAAAAATAAATAAAAATAAACGCTATTGTTTTTAAAATCTATTGGATGAAGAACAAAAATAAATGAAAAGTAGAATATCTCTTGAAAACAATCTGTGAGTGTGAAAAGAACCGGTTGCGATGTTTTTAACATTGTTTGAAATCCTATTTTATAAGATGTTCAAAGTGTTCTCCATTGACCTCCTGACAATAATGAATTCGCTTAACAAAACATTGCACTGCATTTACAAGAGCGTTTTGAGGAATGTTATTAATTTCATGCACAATCCTTGCTTGCAACTCTTCAATATTCTGCGGTCTATTTTGGTAGATTAAATTTTTTACATGACCCCACAAAAAAAAGTCAAGCGGCGTCATGTCGGGAGACCTAGCTGGCCATTCAATAGTTCCCCTGCGCCCTATCCATCTGCCAGGAAAGGTTTGATTCAGATATTCCCGTACCTCAATTCCAAAATGAGGGGGTGCCCCATCCTGCTGAAACCATATTTCTTCCGCTGGTAGATTTGGGTTGTTATTGTTCGGAAATAATCGACTAACGTCTGGAACAATTGATTCTTGCAAAAGTGTCAAATATCGAGCAGAGTTCAAATTACCGTGTATAAAATAAGGTCCTATGATATGTCCACCAATAATAGCACACCAAACATTTACTTTTTGCGGTCTTTGGGTGTGAATTTGTTCCATCCAATGTGGGTTTTCGTCTGACCAGTACCTACAGTTGTGTCGGTTGACTTGTCCATTCAAACAAAATGTAGATTCGTCGGAAAACAAAATGTGGTTGGCAAAGTTAAAATTTTGGCGTAACTTCTCCATAATAAGTTCACAGAACTCGATTCTGCGATCAAAATCGTCTTCACTCAGTTCTTGCAATACATGAATTTTATATGGACGGAACTTTTCCCGCTTCGTAATCTTTTGAATTGAATATCGACTCATATTGTGATTTAAAGCCAATTGCTGTGCCGAAGTTTTCGGATTTTCCACCACATCCAATATTACATTCAAAGAATTTTCTTCATTTGTAACGGTTACTGGCCTTCCAGTTCTAGGTTTATCCTTGATACCGCCAGTTTCGTGAAAACGATGCAAAGTTTTCGAAACTGTGGATTTGGAGATCGATTCCCGCTCAGGATGCAACTCATTGAACATAATCACCACTTGAGCAAAACTTCGTGTTCTATCACCGTACCCTATCATCATTAAAATTTCGATACGTTCGGTTTCACTTAAACTTGCCATTTTGCATAAAAACTGTTGACACTAAATTACTAATGTTTCAAAACTGTTGACACTGAATGAATGTTTGACATTCGTTGTCCTGGAAACATTTTAAAACAAAAGAATAATACTGCGTTTCTTATGGGCATCTTATCTTATCTTGGGATTCCAAACAATGTTAAAAACATCGCAACCGGTTCTTTTCACACTCACAGATTGTTTTCAAGAGATATTCTACTTTTCATTTATTTTTGTTCTTCATCCAATAGATTTTAAAAACAGTAGCGTTTATTTTTATTTATTTTTTTACCCGGAAACGATTGAGTTTATGTACATCATGCTTCTGATAAATGTTGCTCAAAATTAAGAGAAGGATTGAAATATCGAATAATATATAGGGTGTTCCATTAAAAAAAAATTAATATTGGTGTGCCACGCCTGTATGACCAACCCTGTATAAATAAAATTATCACCGCCTAGTAGACATTGAAGAACCCAAAAACTTTTGTATAAAACTTTTTTCGACGCCTTGTATATTTTCCCGGATAATCGACCGTTTCCAGACTTATCAGCGACCCTGTGTATATATATATATATATATATATATATATATATATATATATATATATATATATATATATATATATATATATATATATATATATATATATATATATATATATATATATATATATATATATATATATATATATATATATATATATATATATATCAGGATTCTTTAACACGGCATTTGTGTATACTATATAAGGAGAAAGGTTAAGGGCAAAGCCGCAAGGAGACAACGGCATACACGTGTTTCAAGCTTATTAGCTATCATCAGTTGTTGCCCTCGAATTGAGGGTGTCTTCCTAATGATGCTGCAAATGTGCACTGGTTGCTTGTTGTGAGTCCGTGTATTATTGCTTCTTTATCCAGAGTGTTCCCATAATCACCTGGCTATACCGTACTGATGATAGCTAATAAGCTTGAAACACGTGTACGCGGTTGTCTCCTTGCGGCCTTGCCCTTAACCTTTCTCTTTGTATGGTATACAGAAATGCCGTGTTAAAAAATCCTGTTTTATATAGTATGACTCCTGGGCTCCGGATGTTCACGCAGGTGATTTCTTTGCCTCCGTGGCGATTTTGGCTGTTGCCCTCGAATTGAGGGTCTTCCTAATGATGCTGCAAATGTGCACTGGTTGCCTGTTGTGACTCCGTGTATTTTTGCTTCTTCATCCAGAGTGTTACCATCATCACCTGGCTATACCGTACTGATGATAGCTAATAAGCTTGAAACACGTGTATGCGGTTGTCTCCTTGCGGCCTTGCCCTTAACCTTTTTCCTTGTATAATATATATATATATATATATATATATATATATATATATATATATATATATATATATATATACATATATATATATATATATATATATATATATATATATATATATATATATATATATATATATATATATATATATATATATATTGAAACTGTCCCTGGATATGGGTTCTAGGACCCATAGTTCCAGCTCATTTGAAGAAATATTTTCAAACTTTAAAAGTCGGGATATCCTCATCTTTTTTAAGAAAATTCACTAAAAAAAAAGCCAGCCTGTCGAATACCGGCCTCGAAGTCGCGACCCCATAAATTGAATAGACTAATAACCTGGCGAACTCGGTTCTTATTTAAACTACATATCTAGATATTGTAAAATCGGTACGTGGCAGAACCACAATGGACTTAGTGACTTAGCGACTTAGCTTGAAATATACCTCTTCTAATTGGTATCGTGCTGGTTATATTATAAAACCAACACGCAGAACAGTTTACCTACCCCAAGAATTAAGACAAACCGGTGACCAACTTCGTGTTTCGTATTTTTTAGTTTGTACAATATTCTTTGAAAGCATCTTTGAATTAAGACTCTTGCGGTAATATCAAGATCGTTTTGTCTCAGCACCATGTGTTAAAATAATTAAAAAAGGACTGCTGAAACAGTGGACTTCAACGTAAACATAATCTGAATGTTTATTTCTAATTCAGTATAAATAATTCGGTAAAACACTGTTCAACAAGAAGCCGGTACTCACAATGTCCATACACAGGGCGAGTATACTGAGTGTTTTAAAAATGGCACATAAGTACCAATTGTGTTAACTAATTAATGAAAGCAAAAGGAGTAATAAAAAAAGTTTGTTGTGTAAAAGTAAATGTAAATTTTGTATAATGGAGAGGAAAGCGTGTCATGATATGTCAGAGTCCTTTTCACTTGTTGGCATTTCTGTGGATCGAAATCTCAATTGGCACCAAGATGTCACATCAATTGCAGAAGCGGCTGCTAAGAAATTAGGTTTCCTCTTCCGGGCTCGCAAATACTTTTTACCAGCTAATCTCTATACCTTATATACTTCACAAATAAGGTCAAACCTCGAATACTGCTCTCATATCTGGGGTTCCGCTGCCGCTTCTACACTCGCTATCCTGCACTCCATTCAGAAGAGAGCTATACGTCTCATCGGTGACCCTACCCTCACCCAAAGGCTGCCATCCCTTGCCCACCGACGTGCCGTTGGTGACATATATCTCTCCCTCCCTCCCTCCCTCCCTCCCTCCTTCCCTCCCTCTGTCTCTGTCTCTCTCTCTCTCTCTCTCTCTCTCTCTCGTATAGATATATGCACGGGCACTGCTCAGGGGAGCTTTCTTCCATAGTTCCTCCACCTGCTGCCCCCAACAGATCTACCAGGGGAACAGAGCGAATGCACCCTTCTACTGTCCAGGTCACCAGACATAGAACATCTTGTTATGTCCGCCCTTTTGTCCCGAGGACTTCCAAGTTGTGGAATTCCTTGCCGGCACATGTTTTTCCATCTCCTCCGAACCTCCGAACCTTTAAGTCCAGAATTAGCAAGCTGCCTCTTTCCTCCTTGTCAACGCCCACGGTACGATAGTATTTAGGCTGTAAGCCCCCGTGGTGTGTTGTTGAAATATAAAAAAAAGAAATTCTAAGGTTATTGAATCTGTCAGTTTGTAGTCAGATCTGGTATTATTTGTCAATAACTTTGTAGATAATCTAACAGAATTATTACACCGTTGTCCCGGAAAACTGAAAAAAAAAACATGCCAGCCGATATTTTAACACGGAGTTCTTTGGGTCGTTGAGAACCGGCTTTCTTCCAATCTTTGAATCTAGAAAAAGCGAAAATATTGGGTCAGAACAGAAGTGCATGGAGAAACATTGTTAGAAATCAGCATATACTTTCTGTCGTGCCTACCTTATTATGGGGTTGGCCCGACGGGTTGTAGTAGTAGTAGAAGTAGTAGAAGTGTTAGTACAAATAAAATTCTGGGACTTTTCACTGAATACCTCAGCTTCAAAATTTAAAAAGTCGCGTCGCTTACTTGTCACAATACCAAACGAAGCTTAATAAATTTTATAGAACCATTTGCAAATACAGTAGGGAAGGGTAATAGTCCCCCCGCCCGAATCTCTACTGGAATGCATTTCCATTCCATTAGCAGAGCAAGGAGGAAAAGAACTCCAGACTGTAATTGGTACCGTATGCCCCGAGAACTAAATAAAATTCAGACAGTCCAAATAAAATCTTATTTGGAACATGTCTATTGAATTAAACTCGCAGAGATACTTTTATATATAAAGGTACTCGTGAAAAACTGCCTGGCAAATTTGTATTCCGGCCAGGCGTCTCAGATTCTCAACAATCGACGGGCGGAGGATTTTCTCGTATCGAAACCATCAATTTTGTATCTTTCGCAATTCTGTATAAAAGTCTAATGTTACGCCTTTTTCATTTCCCGGAAAACCTGTTGAAGTGACAGATAAACACCATAATCTATTTTCATTACTCGGGAGCGGTATAAAGAAGATAAAATTTAAGACAGTCTTTACGTAACAACAAAAAAGTTATTTGCAGTATCTGTTTCATGTTACTGTAGGTAACAATACCAAAACATGCAGTAAACTGTCAGAAACTAATTAATAACGTTTGTAAAGAAAAATTAATTAAGATTTGAAGAAGTTAACAATTCTCTAAAAGATTTAACCATTAGAAAGTTTGAAAGTAATTTCCTTGACTTCTCAATATTCAGTGCCCGTCTAAAGTACCCCCCACCCCCTCCTCAGTTTGAACCACCTGGTGTATCGCAACAAAATTTAAAGGGATCAAACAAGATGTACAACCTCACGTTTTTATGGAAAAAGGACAGCTGGAAGTTTAAAAGTCGGGACGCAGCAAGTGCGTTATGGTACTGAATTTCCATAGAAATGATCTGGAACCAAATATTTTTTTGAACTTTTTTTCTTTTAACACAGAAATATAGATTTTGTATATAGTTTTCCTTTAATATCGTAAATTTACGTGCCGAATTTGGTTACCATAGCTTTTCTGCTTTGTGAGATAAAAAAATTCCGAAGGACAACCCGAAATTTTCCCGGAAAACCTAGTTCGATTTTCCTGGATAACGAACTTAGCCAAGCCATTTACAAAAGGCAGGTACGTACCAAATTTTATTAAACTCGAACCATTATACAGATATATATATATATATATATATATATATATATATATATATATATATATATATATATATATATATATATATATATATATGATTTTTCTTATTCACGCAGATGTCGTCTAGTCGTGGTATAAGACTACATGTTATATTTCATGGAGATATCGTTTCGTAGGTTCTTTCCCACCTGCTTGGGTCCGACCATACAACTTACAATAACTCATAAACTAGTCGTTTTATCAAAATTCAACTAGAGAAACAAAAGTTATAAAATTATTTTGCCTAACAAAAGTCATTAGTTTTGAAACCATTGGCGTGCGCACAAAAAAGTTTAGAGGGTCAATACTTGTTCCACCACCACCACCCCTATACCCCTCTTGCGATTTGATTTTTCTCTCCTCATCTACACAGATGGCGTCTAGTTCTGAAATAAGACTACGTAAAAAATTTCATGGAGATAACTTTAAAAACAAAAAAATTAGAAATGAAAAAAGGTTTCGTAGGTTTTTTCTCACCTGTTTGGGTCCGACCATACAATTTACAATAACTCATAAACTAGTGGTTTTATCAAAATTCAACTGGAGAAAGAAAAGCTATAAAATTATTTTGTCTAACAAAAGCCATTTGTTTTGAAACGATTGGCGTGCGCACAAAAAAGTTTAGAGGGTCAATACTTGTTCCACCCCCCCTGTACCCCCCTTGGTATTTGATTTTTCTCTCCTCATCTACACAGATGGCGTCTAGTTCTGAAATAAGGCTACGTGCAAAATTTCATGGAGATAACTTCAAAAACATAAAAATTAGAAATGAAAAATGATTTTTTAAGTTCAATTTCAACACTGTATTTCAAAAACGGGGCCCTCAAGAGAAAAATGTTATGAGAAAAGTCATAAAATTTTCGTCTGAGGAATCTGTGGTTAGCGGGTTGGCCCACTATTTTGTAACACCCTGTATATATATATATATATATATATATATATATATATATATATATATATATATATATATATATATATATATATATATATATATATATATATATATATATATATATATATATATATATATATATATATATATATATATATATATATATATATATATATATTTCAACAACACACCACGAGGGCTTACGGCCTAAATACTATCGTACCGTGGGTGTCGACAATGAGGAAAGAGGCAACTTGTTAATTCTGAACTTGAAGATTTGGAGTTTCGGAAGAGAAGGAAAAACATGTGCCGGCAAGGAATTCCACAACTTGAAAGTCTTCGGGACAAAAGAGCGGACATAACAAGATGTTATATGTCTGGTGACCTGCACAGTAAGAGGGTGCATTCGTTCGGTTCCCCTGGTAGATCTGATGGGGGCAACAGGTGGATGAACTATGGAAGAAAGCTCCTCTGAGCAGTGCGCGTGCAGATATCTATAAAACAGAGAGATGTCACCAACGGCACGTCGTTGGGCAAGAGATGGCAGCCTTTGGGTGATGGTAGGGTCACCGATGAGACGTATAGCTCTTTTCTGAATGGAGTCCAGGGTAGCGAGTGTAGAAGCGGCAGCGGCACCCCAGATGTGGGAGCAGTATTCGAGGTTTGGCCTTATTTGTGAAGTATATAAGGTATAGAGATTAGCTGGTGAAAAGTATTTGCGAGCCCGGAAGAGGAAACCTAATTTCTTAGCAGCCAATTGAGACTTCGATCCACAGAAATGCCAACAAGTGAAAGAGACTCATTACTTTGAATAACTTGATTGTTCATTGTGATGCGTCTATGGCTGGTGTATCTCTTATGAGATAGAAAGCAAGACTGCGATTTGGTGGAGTTGAATTGTACAAGATTGCTACTTTCCCAGTCTAATATTTGTTGGAGATCCACAAAGACAGAACCCTCCATGAGTCTGCGATCCTCATCTAATTGGGCTAAAGAGACAGGCTGAGAATATTGTATATTTGAGTGGAGGGTGCTGTCGTCCGCGTAACTGTGAACTGGGTTGGTTGTGGTAGAGAGGAGGTAATTGATGTGGAGAAGAAACAAAGTAGAGGCTAAAGCTGAACGTTGAGTGACTCCTGCATTAATTGGATACAGTTTAGAGGAATGGCCCTCCACGACAACAGAAATGCTCCGGTTGGAGAGGAAATTTGCTGTCCAGGTACAGAGTTTTGGTGGTAGGCCATAGGCTGAAAGTTTATTAAGCAGCGCTGCGTGCCAGACCTGGTCGAATGCTTTGGATATGTCTAGAGCGACAATCTGGGATTCACCGTGTAGTTCCATAGACTTGTTCCAAGAATGGGTGACAAAGAAAAGGAGGTCGGCAGTTGATCTCCGCTGACGGAATCCTTACTACCTGTCGTGGATTAGACTGTGTTTTTCAAGAAATTTTAGTAATTCGGTGTTTATATACTTTTCCATAACTTTAGAGACGACTGAAAGGAGAGAAATAGGCCTGTAGTTGCTAGAAAGCGCTTTGGATCCTTTCTTGGGGACGGGTTGTACTCGGGAAGTTTTCCAGTTACTAGAGAATATGCCTCTATTGTAAGATGTTTGATACAGACGAGTCAGGACAGGAGCAAGCTCTGGTGCGCATTTTTCGAGAACAATTGCTGGGATCTCGTCAAGGCCAAAGGCTTTCCTGGCATTAAGAGAAGAGAGCATCTTTCGTAGCTTTTTAGTTTTGAAAATGATATCCGTCATTTTATGCGCGACATTGGGGACTGTTGGTGGTTGAACATTTGGAGGTGGGTTGAGAGTAGAATTGCCGGCGAACAACGAGGCAAAAAGTTCAGCCTTGCCCAGGGCGGTAGAAACAATTTCATCCCCTGAAACACGAGGTGGGAACGTGCTCTTGCAGAAATTATTACCAATAGATTTAGCAAGAGTCCAGAAGGGTTTGCTGCCGTTGGAGCTTGAGAGAACTTTGTTTTTGATGTGGTTATTAAACGAGTTTTTTGCCTGAGAAAGAATGCGGACATAGCGGTTTCTTGCGTCGTTAAATGCTTGACGGTTTTCTTGACTGGGATTGTGTAGAAGCTTGTTGTAAGCTTTTTTAATCAACCAATTTGCTTTGATTGTGAACTTACAGAACACATTCGTAAGCTTAGCGATTTTTCAGTAAGCGGTACTGTTCATCCCTAATAAAGTCTCTTGACGCCTCTTGTTTGTCGAATTCATCAAGAAATTGAACTAATTTCTTCCCCAATCTAGGGACAAAGTATGTAAAGCTAGATCCATTCTCAGCACAATTAGAACCGTAGACCGGTTTCTCTCTAATTAGAGCTGGTCAGTACGGCATACTAATTGCAGCGAAAATACACCTATAAAGTAATACTTTGTCCCTATATTGAGGAAGAAATGGGCCAGGGCTGACAATTTGCTAAATTGTTAGTTGGTTGTATACAGTCCCTATTTTTTAAGATTCTGTGTGATTTGGAGCTGCCGTGACAACATACTACTTGGTTTCGCAACGAGATGGCGGCACGTGTTTCGTGTCTTACATCCCACTTAGTTACACATGGTATAGTAAAAATATCACCCCTCGCTTTAACCCGAAATTGTGACACAACTTTCAAATTAGAAGAGTAGGCTTGTGACTCCTCATTTTAAAGGCATTGTTATTCTCCTTTTGGGATTGTCACTAAATATTAATTCTGTTGCCTAGTTACGGAGATAATGACTATCCTAATGGTATTTCTAACGATTGCCATCGAGTAGGTGCACTGTATAAACTTCTTATTGGAATTCTCATCATTAGTACGAAAATTTATATAAGCAGTCGTAGATCTACTTAAAAATCACCAATCCTTAAATAGCGGCAGTTCATAAATAAACCATAAACATGAATTATTAGCTCCCTTAAATTAGTCAGTCTTTTTTTCAGGAGATTGTGTAGATAAATATATGATCGTTAAGATTTTTTAACGGTTTTGAAAACGTCATCTTCGGGTCCTTTTCCGACGCTGTTTTCTCAACCCATTAAGACACTTATATCCACACTGAAGTCATTTAGGTATTTATGCCTGGCGATTTATCTAGCAGTCTCAGTAAATTGTTCCTTCAATCTAACGCATTGCTTATAGCAATCTCCTTGTCCTGAACACAACCTGAAACTTAATGCATTGTACACATCTAGAGAACAACACAGTGTGCAAACAAAGGGAAATCATCTATTTGATTAAATTATATTTAAAAATTGACACCGCCAAAATATACGAGGGAGAATTGAAATATCCATAGCCTAACCTAGAGAATGCCAGCACGCGTACCAGCGGGGAAAATCGATGGAAATGGCGCTGCTCGCTATGACGGAAAAGGTGGAAAGGTCTCTACACTACGGAGAGAGCACATTAGCTGTGTTTTCGATGTGGAGGGGGGCTTTGATATAACAAGAACGAATACGACCTATGCTGCCCTACAAAAGAGGGAATCACCTAGATCCCTAATAAGTTGGGTGGCTAGCATCCTGGAGGATAGGAGAGTTTCGCTGACCTTGAGAGCCGGGGGCTGGAGGTTGGAGTGGCGGGCGGCTGTCTTCTAGGCAGCTGCCTTTCGCCTCATCTATGGTGTATGGTCAACGGCTCTCCGGAAATGGCTTCTACGCCAAGGCGTATGCTGATGGTGGGCTGGTCTTAGTCAACGGCAAATTCCTCAACGTTGTCTGTGCATGCATGCAAACAGCATGTAGCATAATTTAAAGATGGTGTTGAGCTGGGATTCCGTGAACCCTTCGAAGACGGAGATAATCCTGTTCACCAAGAAGAGGAATCTGGAGGGGTTCAGGGCGCCGGTGATGTTTGGAAAACCTTTAGCTTTAGTGCGGGAGATCAAATATCTAGGGGTGATCTTGGACTCCAAACTATCATGGGGGTCGCAAATAGAAAGAGTAGTGAGGAAAGGAGTAGATACCCTCTGGCAGCTGCGTCGTGTGATAGGGAGGACCTGGGGACTTAATCCTCGGATCCCTCATTGTATTTACACTGCGATCGTCAGGCCGAAAGCCCTTTATGGGGCGGTGGTGTGGTGTGAACCAAACTACTACCCGGAAGCTGGCCAAACTTCAAAGGCTGGCAAGTGGGCGTATCACCGGTGCTATGAAAACGAAACCCTCAACCGCGCTAGAGGTCTTGCTAATGCTGCCACCGCTTCGCATCTGTATCACAAGGGAGGCTATAGCGTCGCATCTCGGAAGGCGACACTCTGGAAACTGGTGCCGAGAAGGGGCAATAACAGGACATGCAAGAGTTTCCAAGGAGGTGGTAAAGGAAATTCCAATTTCCACCATCGAGGCACCCCATAGGTTCTATGGAGTTATTAAGCCAGCTGTCGCTGCAAACCTTAATTAGCGGCATCAGGGACACCGACACCCAACAGGCTCTGAGGATGGCGAGATCCAAAACCTGAACGATGCTTTGGCACATTCCCTGTAGTTTGAAGCGGCTAAGCAAACGTCAGAAAACCATGTCCCAGTTTGCAGTCACCAAGTATGAGAAAAAATAAAACAGAACCATCCGATGCCGTGCAGCTACTAAGTAAAATTGTAGAGCAGATGAACCCTACGTCTCCTTGGGACCCATTAAGATTTTGATGGAACTGCGGCAAGATGGGACATATAAGAGGCGAATGTTGGGCTCTAAGATCACAGGCATGGGAAAAAGTGAAGTTAAGGCCGGTAATTGTTCTTCATATTAGCTACTCCGGCAGCGTTCTGGTCGTAGACGGATACGTAAGCGGTAATAAGACCCAGATGGTCATCGAGACCGGCGACACTAGGACGATTATTCGCCTCGACATGGTACCAAGATGGCGAGAAAGAGAGCCAGACAGAGTGTACAGAGTAAATGCAGCCAGTGTGATCGGACCCAGGTATTTGGCGAAACTGACGTCGATCTGCAAATTGGGACATGGAAGGCAAAGCAGAGATCCATAGTCGCTATCATATCAGATCCGATTATACTTAGATTGGACCTTCTCCAAGGTCAGTGCGTTAAACTTGATTTTGGTACTAACATCCTGACTATCGGCGGTGAAGAAACAGTAATGTCGTAACATACGCGGCACTGATCTGGTGGCCTAAGATGACACAATCCAGTTCCAAAGAAAAACTAGGCAAGATCCAAAGGATGGCTTGCCTAGGCATCACAGGGGCCATGTCTTCAACCCCAACAGCCGCCATGAAAGTGTTGCTGGATCTACCCCCCCCCCCCTACATTTAGTTATTATAGGGGAGATCAGGCTAGGACTATACAGATTAGCCTGCCATTGTAGACTGAAGATCAACCCAGGCTTCAGGGGCCACTGCAAAATTCAGGAGATCGTGAAGGAGCCCATGCTTAAAATGAGATCAGACTTCGCGAGCCCGCGAATCTGCAGGGAAAACAAATTTACAGTGAAAATCCCCGGCGGGAGGCATGGCGGGAGGAGACGCCGGGCAGGCCACGAGACGCGCTCGTCTGGTTCATGAACGAATCCGGCCGGGAGCGTGGGACGCGGGCAGGTGTTTATTCGGAAGGACCGAGGGTAATTTCCCTCGGAGTCCATGCAACGGTCTTTCAGGCCGAAATGTACGCAATCCTGCACTGTGTGCGAGAGCACAAGAGGAGGGGCTACACCAACAAGCAGATCCCTATAGCCACAGACAGCCCTTAAGGTCCTAAGTGACCCACGGGTAAATTCCTGGCTGGTGAGTGAGTGCCGAGACGAGACGAGGGACCTAGCTGGGCAGAATGAGGTCACCCTCATCTGGGCCCAGGGTCACTCTGGGGTCAAAGGCAATGAAGAAGCTGACAGTCCCGCAAAGAAAGGTTCAGCAGAACCATTTATGGGACCAGAACCGGCTCTGGGCGTGACAAAAAGCACTACCAGGGGAGCCATTAAGTCCTGGGTCAGAAACCAACACAAGGTGTACTGGGCAGACTGTCCAGGGCTCAGACATAGGAAGTCAATAATTGACGAACCCAGTTCAAAGAGAGCTGTGGAGCTGCTAAATATTGGCAGAGGACAGCTCAGAAACATAACAGGTCTCTTGACGGGACACATGGCCGTCAAGAAACACCTGCATAAAATGGTGCGGTTCGAGGGGGACCTCGCATGCAAACTCTGCGACGAGGGGGAGGAATCAGCCCAGCACATCTTGTGTGTAAAGCTCTGCACCACAAAAGACAACTGATCTACGGTCAGTCTAGACCGGAGACAGAGCATTATAAAACTTCACTCTACCAATCGCTGTGCAGACTAGTTCAAGGCACAGTGATTTTGGAGTAGGTGGAGTAAAAAGACTAAGGGCATGCACAATAAACCAAAGGTTGCGGTGCTGTCGGGGAGGCGAGGCCGCGAACGAGCCCTAAGGGAGGAAAAAATGGTCGGAAAACAGTTGGTCGCAGTAAATTAGTAGTTTGAAAAGCTGTGTTTTGTTAGTCAACAAATCCAGAACCACGAAGAACGTAACACTATAAATACTTGGCATATGTAAAATATTAATTGAAGTTAGTGGAGCCTCGATGGTCCAGGGGTATGAACGTGTGCCTCTGAACCGAAGGGTAATGGGTAGTTCCCAGGGTTTTTCTATCACTTTTTCAGTACAAACTGTAAGAAATTGACATCAACGGAGGTTATGGCATTGTATTTGAGAAAGTTGAATGTCTGCAGGTTCTGCCCTTCGTATGGGGCTTAAGCTGTCGGTCCCGTGTCCATGCAATGTTGGGCACGTTAAAGATCCCTACGTTCCTTACAAAAAGGCAATGGTTAGGCAAAATTTGCAGGATAGTGAGATGGGACTGCTCCCTGGCCTTGGTGATTGGCCATAGTGCGGAAATAGGCCGACATTAAAGTAAGAGAAGAAAAAATTGATGTTAGTTATTTAGGTCGTATTATTACCTAAGAATATTTATATTTTTAAGAGGCAGATAGACACGCCTTCGCATAGTAACGAACTGATTCATTTTAATGGAGCTTTTCGATTAATTTTAGAGGCAAGTGTAATCGACATAGCTGGCGGTATATGAAATATATATGTACATTAAGCCTGCGACTTTATCATGGTAATATGGAGATTATCCACTTGAGCGTATGATAGGTTACGTCAGGTCTCTATATGGATTCTCCCGGCCCAAGTTAAATTACAGTCAAGAGGATAAAACTGTAAAAGATTTGTCTTCTGTTCTGACTTGAAATTGTAACGAATCTGAATCTCGCACGGTGGCTACAATGACACATTAGAATTTTAAATTTGTGAGTCGCTGAGGTGGGAGAAATTTGTAAGAATAACGAGGGAAAAAAATTGGCATTTGTTATTTTTGTTCGCATATTTATGAATTTTTGTGACACTTATGTTCATGATATGCATGTTGTTATTTCTCCAATTAGATATAGAAGAATTTATTTCGCAATTTTGGTATTATTACTAGCTACTTTCGTGTTATATGGATATTAGGCTAAACACGCGAATGAGGTTTCATAAATATGAACGCGGATTCTACTTTTTATTGCAGTTGTCTAGTGTATTTTATTTGAGATGACATTTTTGAACAATCACGAAATATTTTCTTCGTTAGCGGTATAAGGGATACATATTTTAATCTGCGGTATTTTTTTAAACAAAATATTATACAGTGAGTCCCAAATTTGAGATATGACCTCATTGATTATATTTTTCAAGTAGCAGACCTACTTATAGCGAATTTTTGTTTTAAAGAAATCGCTAATAGAGATATCGATGGTGAGATTTTTTCCAAATTTTTTTAAATGAGCGCAAATTTGGGTTCCCAGAACCCGAAGCCGAGGTCGGTTCTAAATTGTTGTGTGTGTTTCGGGATTTTTATAATAAAGTACAGTACCCGAAATAATGAAGTTGTTCCATTTGGCTTTTACACATTGTATATACAGTGGTTCGTTTTTCATTGAGGGTAATTTGAATGGAGATAATTATTTGGCACTACTTCAAAATGATGTCATTCCAACTTTGGAAAATTTAGATCCTGATCCGGGAAACCCTTAAGTTCCAGTGAATACGATATGGTTTCAGCAGGATGGAGCACCACCACATTACCAACTCAATGTCCGGCAGTACCTCGGTGCAATATTTCCCAATCGGTGGATAGGGAGGCGAGGATCAATAGAATGACCAGCGCGATCACCTGATCTCACCTTATTAGATTTCTTTTTATGAGGATATGTGAAGAGCATTGTGTATAAAACTAAACCTTTTGATTTAAATGGCTTAAAAGAATGAATAACGCTTGCGATTAGGTCGATCGCGTTAAATAATGTTAGAAGACAGTTTTTTTTAAGATTAAGGTGTTGCCAAGAAGTTCGCGGTGAACATTTTAAACATCTACTTCATTTTCATAGTTTTTTTAGTGTTTTACTTTTTATTGCATTTTAGTTTTTTGTTATATTGTAGCGAATTTCGGTAACCACATGATTTAATTTCATTCTATCTTAATTGTTGCAATAAACTTGAAAACGATAACATTTTTGAACAGAGAAAATTCAAAAGTTATTGCGCCTATTAACAGACAGCCGTACATGCTGACAGACCGACCGACCGACAGACACAAAAAAAATGTTCGTCCCAGAATCAAGTTTTCTATATGTTTTGAGACTGTTTTACAAAAAGAAAATTTCGAAATTTTTGTCAAAAATATGCCACCCCCACACATTCAACCCCTAATTTAATTTCAGCACAGAACACCAGATATTTGCATGCGATAGTGGTCTTCTATCATTGAAAACGACACAGAATTTTATTATAAAATCACTGTTTAAATTAATTTTTTATTATATAAGTGATTTGCTCTACAATCAGCCTGCGATGGTCAAAATTAAAAATGAGAATAGTAGCAAAAGCAGTGTGTATAATGTGAAGACTTGGGTCATGTAATAAACTACGTAGGCATACATCTCACAATATTTGCTTCTTCGACTTTGACTAGTTTCATATGTCCCGTACACATAAAATGAAATCAAAATTTAATCCGCTCGCGTATGTGTGTGAGTGGATATGTATGTAAGTTTTAATTTTAAGATATATTTTTAGTAAACAGCAAGTGTATAGGGAGATAAAAGAAGATAAAAGGAAAAAGTTAAAGAGCTTGTCAGATTAACATTCTTAAGACAGGTTTTGCCATAATGAAAAGCAAGGTCAGATGCACGCTTGTTCATTTTGAAGATTGACAGTGACTAAATGAGCCAGTTCTCAAAGTCAAAACTCTAATAAATAAAAATGTAATCATTGGTTGTGCAAAGTATAAATTTGATGCTGAGTTTAAAATTGGTACAACATAAAGTATGTTTTATTTAAGGCTACATATATTGCAATTCTAGCGAAAAAGTTATACACAAGTAAAAATAAAAAAAATAGAAAACCGACTTCATTAAGGATAACTCAAGAACTACTGGTCAGGTCATGATTAAATTTATATGGGACCACATGAGAAGCACCAGCTTTTAAATACAAAGAATCATCAAAATCGGTTCACTTAGAAAAAGTTCTGGACGCAGCAAGGGCGTTATAGTAGTGAATTTTCATTAAAGTGTTTGTAATAGGAAACATATTTTTTTTTAAGAAAGCTTGCATCAAATTTGGTTACCAGTATAACCTACATAGGTGAAACAATGTACCATATTTTATCAAAATAACTTTATTGTTTGACAATATACAAAAATCTTCAGAAAATAAACTTAAAATGTGCCCAAAAAACTGGTTTCCTGGCCAACGAACCTTAGGTTAATAACAAATTAAGCTATCGAAAGAAATATTTTATGAAAAATCGCTACCATAACGCACTTTCTGAGTCCCGAATTTATTGTCTTACAAACATGCATTATCTTTCGATGGAAAATGCAGAAATTGCAATAACATAAGGCGTGTTTGATTAGGAGAAAAAAATGCATCACCAACGACTTATGGGCCACCTGTGATTGTAAAAATAATTTTATAAGATGCAGCTCCAGACATCGTATAATTAACATATACAAATTTTTCACATATATTGTATAATAATGGATATATTGAGCTTTACCCTAGAAATACGCTAGCCTTTATATATGAAAACAGATAAAAACTGAAACTAACCCGGATATGGGTTCTATGGGGCCTAGTTCGCGCTCATTTGAAGAAATATTTTCAAAATTCAAAAGTCACTAAAATTGTATCCAACTCTATGGTTAAAATTGTGATGGCAAAAAATAAATATGAATGTAAGAAGAAGAGCATGCCTACATTTGTATTACAATTGTCAGAAAATAAAATACTTATTTACATGTCACTTTAAAAATAGATCTGACATTTATCAACATAATTTATCAGTTGAATATGACATGTACTGTTGCCGTGGACTATCATTATGCACTATTGTATTACGCCTTATAAGAATCTTGTGTTTTTTGGAGTACAAAAGCTCATTTTACTGTTTAAACAATTTTCGATTCCTTAACCTGAAATGGTTTTTGTCTTATTTAACGTTGTTTCATTATACAGTCACAGTAGGTAGAAATTATTCTATTTTGTGTGAATTTTTCCTGGCATACCTAAAAAAAAGTATTTTCCTTCAATTATAAATGACAATTTAAAGTAAATTCCTATATTTTCTGTGTCCAATGTGTTCAACGGATGCAAAACGGGGAAAGGAAATTTCATTTAAAGTTAAAATGACGAAGAGAACTTTATTCGGGGCACGAGCGTTGTTTCCATTTCTTTAAATATTAATAACAGTATAGGTAAATTATCAGATTAGCGTATTGTTAGTTTTTTGAAAAAAATTCAGAAACATGCTTAGAGGAACCCCTTTATGCATTAACCATCGGACAAACGCTGTGATCTCAACTTCACAATACAGTTAAGAGATCTAAAGTAAATTTGAGGTTCTGTGCATGGTAAACATGCTACAACGGAGCTAGAAATGCAAACTGTAAAAAACTCACCTTACAGAAGTCCACAGAAAGGAGAAACTACTTACCAACACGGTTTCTCCATAAAATAAAGAAATCCCCTTTGCCCAATTGAAAAAAAAAACGCTAAATAATAAGCGTAGTCTGATTCCTTAAAATTAAATAAATAACTGAAACTGCTACCAAAAGCATCACATAAAAGGTATATTTTAAATTAATTTTCTGCAAATAATTTAATAAAATAAAGAACAATGACGATTATAGCTGAAACTGAAGGCTTTTTAACTTCTTACGACATTAAGATAAGTACACTTGGAGAACACCCAAATCACCACAAGACGTATTTCAGAGACCTAACGATCCTTTCGTTGACAAAGTCAACATCTTCAGAGGAAGAAAAATTCTGATAACGAAACCAAACTCTAGGGAAATACCCACTTTTATTTTTTAAATCCGTCTCAAATCTGCTCATAAACAAACCTGCAATCCCAGGTTTTCACATAGTTTCTTACGACATTTATGCTGCATAGCCGTTCATGTAGATTCTCTATCTAGAACATGTCAATTTTGACGTTTTGAATCCCGACTGTTTTGACATTTTGAGAATAAAAACTAAAAAGCTTAAAACTTTTTTTTATTTTAACATAGATACTCAAATTTTTGTGCATGGTTTTCTTTTTATGATATAAACCCTCGCACCCAATATGGTTGACCTAACTTTGTTATTTCCGGAGATATAAAAAAAATTCGAAAGAAAACGCAAAATTTTCCGGGAAAACTAGTCCGATTTTCCTGGCGAACGAAATTATCCAAGCCACTTGCGAAAGGAAGGTACTTACCAAATTTTATCAAAATCGGCGCATTATTTTTTGAGTTAGCGATGTGACACATAAATATATATATATATATATATATATATATATATATATATATATATATATATATATATATATATATATATATATATATATATATATATATATAACATATAAAGTCTGAAACCGACCTCGAATTTGGGTTCCAGGGGTCCCAAATAGTGCTCATTTGAAGAATTTTTTTCAAAATTCAAAAGTCGCGATCTCTTCATTAGTGATTTTTTTTTAAATTCACTAAAAAGTTCTGAGGTAACACACATAAAGAATACAGTCCAATTGAGAACCTCCTCCTTTTTTTTGAAGTGGGTTAAAAAGTAAAAAGAAAATAATGCTACTTTCAGAGACATCCGAAACCTCGTAGTTCTCAATTTTAAAGTTTGTAATTTGTCAACAACTTTATAAAACCATGGAACAGAAAAGTGAGGAGATATCAACAGAAATGTCGCAGATACCAACAGATATATTCGCTTTTACTCGTTCAAATGAAAGCCCAAGCAGAGGGATGGTAAAATAATTATAATTTGGTTTCGACTCAACGGTCACGTATTGAACCACCACATTAATAAAGTTGGAGAATTCGCAACTGATCAATATCGCATCTAACAAATTAAATCCTCTCCTTTACAAATCGCTCCGGCCAGGACAACCACGTAAACACTCTGAACTCCATCAAAGGGAGAATTTGAAGAATTCACTCTCTTGAATCGATCTGAAAATGAAAGTTAATCGGATGCAGTGATTTATAGAGAGCTGAAAGGTGCTGAAAGAGGATCCAGTGAAGCTGCTGGTGGATGGAGACGACAATCATTAGGTACCCTGAGCGGACGATTTACTCTCTCTACACATCGCTAGCGATAAATCAATTCTGATACTGTGCAAAACTGATATCTACCATCTCTAAAAGCTACTACAAATAAGCTATTCTAATAGCAAAACGAGACCGGCATTTTTTATCCACATTAATTAAAATTTGATTTTATTTTCATACACAATAATCAAAAAGGACACTAACAGAAATCTTGAGCGCATGGTCAGACTAATGAAAACCGGTTAGATGTCTTACTCTTTGTGTATTTCCTTGTTGGCAGCTTTTTCACTTTGTTCAGCTTTCGGCTCCTGAAGATGTGCCAAGAACCCTGCGAAATATAGGGCATATCCCAGCAAA
Source organism: Tillus elongatus (assembly GCA_964006375.1). NCBI lineage: Eukaryota > Metazoa > Arthropoda > Insecta > Coleoptera > Cleridae > Tillus > Tillus elongatus. The sequence continues at coordinate 129,560,774 of OZ023268.1, forward strand.
GAACTTACGTTTTTTGAGTTCCCATAGATTCTGATGTTGATAACCTTAATGAGACTATATATATATATATATATATATATATATATATATATATATATATATATATATATATATATATATATATATATATATATATATATATATAGGGTAGCGCATTGAAAACGAAACAGACCGATTTGCGTCCAGAGAATTTTTTTTAAGAAGGGCTGAAACACGTCAATTTTAATATTGAGGGGGACATTCCGATAAGAAGTGTGCTGATAGTCAATGTTTGTTGGTTTGTAAACAAAAAAATTAAAGAACATTTATTATCGGAATAAGAGAAATGCGATTTATTATTTCAGTTTAACGGTCGGTTTGATACTTCATAGGACTACCGAAAAAAAAACACAATGGTGTATTCTGTAGAAGACAGAGTTGAAATAATTTCTTTTTTTTTTCGAAAACGATGACTGTGCCAACCGTACCGCAAATTTGTTTAATTAAACGACATCCTAATAGACATGTTAACAGAAAAAACAATTTGGAGTTACTTGCAAAGTTTCGACAAAGTGGTTCAGTAGCCACCAAATACGGGATCCTGAACGTGAATTTTAGGTTAGAAATGAGAGTACTGATATTGAAGTTTTAGGACAAATTGCTGCAGCCCCAACTTTGAGCACGGAAAAATTGCCCACTGTTTTAAACATCAAAAGAAGAACTATTCAGCGAATACTGAAGCATCATAAATTTCAACCGTATAAAATTCATCTTGTACAACAACTGAATGAAGATGATTATGATCGGCGGCTGGAGTTTTGTGAAGTTACGACTGCACGAATAGCTGATAACGGGAACATTCTGTTCAATATCTGTTTTTCAGACAAGTGTACGTTTTTATTAAACTCTACAGTCAATAGTCATAATTGTCGTTATTGGGCAGATAATAACCCAAGAAAGTTTCACGAAGTCGAAACTCAAACTCCACAGAAATTGAATATCTGGACTGGAATTTTTGGAGACCGTTTATTCCGACCAATTTTTCTTGATGGCAATTTGAGTGGTGAAACGTATTTGGAGTTACTAGAAGATATCGTTTACCCTCTACTAATTAATATTGTTGAAAATGATGATCGCTATCAAGAAAATGAATTAATGTTTCAACAATATGGAGCTCCTCCGCATTTTTCGCAACGTTAGGGAGTTTTTGAACAGAGAGTTTCCAGAGCAATGGATTGGGCGTAGAGGTGCTATTGAGTGCCCCCCTAGATCACCGGATTAAACTCATTTAGACTTCTTTCTATGGGGCCATTTAAAGAGTAGAATTTTCACAACAGAACCGGAGTCTCTGGAAGAATTACGACGACGCATTGTTGAAGAATGCCGTCTAATAACTCCACAAATTCTCCAGAATGTCAGAACTCGTTTTGAGCAAAATTTGTACTTTTGTATGGAAGCCGGTGGTCAACCTTATTCGCTGAATACTACCCAGACATCCTGCATCTACAGGGTGGTCCCTCTCCGTAATTCCGGCGTTATTTCTTTTGGGCTTCCACTTTCTCTAACTTCGGAGATCGAACGACAATCGGTTTTCTCAACGTGGTATCGCCGCTCGCTTGACATGTTAATTTTCACAGGTTTATATATTCATTATTAATTTTTGAGTTTCGATTTTAAATAAAGAATTATTTTCAAATTTTGCTATATTTACACAATTTTTAACAGTTCTGATTGCATACGTACTGGTCCTGTGTCAAATAATTAATTTAATAAGATAACTTATTTTATCGGTTGGGGTCTTCGACAATTAATATGGTCAAACAGCTTTGTGGTTTTCGGCAATGATTTAGTTCACAAGCTTTTCAAACTAAAATTATTAATCAAAAACAACCTATTCTCTCATTAACCTAAGATAAAAACAATCAAATGGCAAATTTTTAATTTCATGTCTGTCATTTTCCACTTGCGGCCGAGATTTCACGATTGTTGGTTCGGGTAGCATGTTTATGCCTGGTATATATATATATATATATATATATATATATATATATATATATATATATATATATATATATATATATATATATATATATATATATATATATATATATATATATATATATATATATAGTTTGGTTACCGTTGATGTGTGGTTAATACCAGTTGTATGAATCAATCCACGCGTGCCAGTTAACTACTCTGTCTGTCAGGCATTGGAAAGAACTCTAAATATTATGTACGAAATTAGTTAAAATTCAGAACATAGGTTTATTTGCATTATTTCTAGCCACATGTAAAATCTCATTTACTCTGATACTTACAAAAATATAGCGTTTTCAAAAAGTTTTTCCCGATTTTCCACCGGAAAAACTTGAGCATAAAGGCTGATTAACGAACTTGAACTCGGTTTTTGCCAAAACAAGATTTTTGGCAAGTTTAATTGAAACCAGTTTTTTTGAGTTAACGCTCGGATATATATATATATATATATATATATATATATATATATATATATATATATATATATATATATATATATTATATTTATTAGTACATAATTTTTTGATTTCTGAAGGGAACTGCCTAATCTTGCTACTGTCACATTTACAAATTTGTTAAATATTCAATAATTTTGAACTTCCTTTCTGCCACTAACAATTGGACTACCACTCTAAATGTTCAGCTCCCATTTTACAATAACTCCCCCTCTTAAACCAGAAAATTCTTCCAAAATACTGATATTAATTACAACACAAAAATTTTGACATTTTCATTTGACAACTAGATATATATATATATATATATATATATATATATATATATATATATATATATATATATATATATATATATATATATATATATATATATATATATAAACATATAAATTTTTTACCGGACCTTGGTTTTGGATTCTAGGGACCCAAATTCGCGCTCATCTGAAGAATTTTTTTCAAAAGCTTTCCATCGTGACCTCTCTATCAGCGAATTTTTCATAATGAAAATTCCCTAGAATGCATTAAAAAGTTATCACAATATAGAAAAAACATTGCACTCTATAGTAAACGCCAGTTCTGAGGTAGGTCACATTTCGATCCGTACCTTGTTGTATATATATAGTTCTAAAAATAGTGGGGCGACTTGAATATTCGCATCACATACATTATATATCACGTTAATGAAAATAAAATACGTTTATTCGTCGTAAAATATATTTCCGGATGTATAAAACACTACGTCGGTTCATTTTTACAGCAACCGACAGAAATTGGATTACATTTTCTACTGACGTTTTCGTTTTGCTAGTTCGATTTAGAGATGATAAGTTGTCGTTTTCAATTTGACCGGTTTTTCTCTCCAACACCTCTGTTTCTTGCAGGGCATGTAACACAACACTGACATGTTATGTTTGTGGAATTATATACTACAACACTCTTCATGGATTCCACAAGGGAAAAAATGAAATACACACACATACGAGGTCGGTTCTAATAACACCACAATAAGCTAAAATAATAAATCTCATAAATTAAAGTATGACCGCGACCGATTTCAACATTTATTTTTCGAATGCCGCTGAAGACTTGTTGAGGATCGTACCTAAAATTCAAGATCCTATAAATTTTATTTGTCTAAAATAAAGGCTGATGATAAAACTAAAAAAAAGTTCATTCAAAAAGGTCACATATATCGAAGTCTTGGATATAATATCTGGATTAAAAAACACGTGTTTCATGGATGGTTTCAATATAAAGATGAAATTTTTAAAATGCATTAAATATGCTATAATAGTCCCACTCACAAAGTTGATTGACATTTATTTATCTAGGAACATATTTCCGAATACCTTTAAACTGTCTAAGATCATCCTAGTTTTCAAAAAGGGAGATTGGGAGTAATTGGAAAATTACAGACCATTTTCTATAAATTCATTTTTTTCCAAAATATTTGAAGTTGTGTTGTACAACCAAATTAGTTGATATCTAGAGGATATCAACTAACTGTCACACTCACAATTTGGTTTTAGGAAAAATCGATCTACATCTCTAGCAGTAAGTAGTCTGGTGGATGATGTTTGCATGGGCTTCAAGAGGGGTGATCATACCTATGCACAGTTTCTCGACCTGTCTAAGGCATTTGACTGTGTCTCTCAGGATATTTTAATAAACAAGCTTCAGTTCCACGGCTTCAATACCGACAATATCCCTTTTTTAAATTATACCTGGAAGACCGATTACATTTTGTGTCAGCTAATGGTGAAAAATCACCTACATTAGATCTAAAATACGGTGTACCACAGCGTTCGGTCCTTGGGCCTATTTTATTCTTACTTTACATCAACGACCTACCAAAATCAACTGACTTAGGTTTTTTGTTCTATTTGCTGATGATACGACTTTTGTTTTCTCAGATCCAAACATCAATACAGTACGCTCTACCATTAGCAGAATTAAAGATGTGTGTCAGGATTGGTTCTCGACAAATCAGCTTAGCTTGAACAGCCTAAAATCTGAGTCTTTATTGTTTTCGTTAAAGCACAATCTCGTCAATGGCGCTAACACCGCGCCTGTGAAATTCCTTGGAGTTATGGTCGACAGCAAGCTGATTTGGGACTCACATTGCATCTATGAATGTCAGAGGGCATCCCGTGGCATGTTTCTCCTGTGGAGTCTTTCGGCCCAAGTCTCTACTCCCACCTTAAAAAGTGCATACTATGTATGTGTGTATAGTATCTTAACTTATGCCATTCTGGTATGGGGGCACTCACCACACTCTGAATTTGTTTTCGCAACGCAACGTAAGGCAATTCCAATCCTGGGTGGTTTGTGGCATATAGATTACTGCCGTGGCCACTTTAGAAGCTTTCAGATACTTACAATACTGTCCAGGTCACCAGACATAGAACATCTTGTTATGCCCGCTCTTTTGTCCCGAGGACTTCCAAGTTGTGGAATTCCTTGCCGGCACATGTTTTTCCTTCTCCTCCGAACCTCCAAACCTTCAAGTCCAGAATTAACAAGCTGCCTCTTTCCTCCTTGTCAACACCCACGGTACGATAGTATTTAGGCTGTAAGCCCTCGTGGTGTGTTGTTGACATAAAAAAAAAAAAAATACATTGTGTCTATATTTTGCAGTGTCTTTTATATGTTAAGTGCCACGAATCAGACTTCACTAGGCACAGTACCATTCACAGTCATCTTACGCGCGGTAAATATAACTTCGCAGTCGATTTCACGCGCTTAAAAAAAACAAGGAACGGCACCAACGACTATGGAATGAAATTTTATAACAGACTCCCTCATAATATAAGAAATTTACATTACAAAAAATTCAAGTCTGCCATTAAGAACATTTTGATAAGCAATGCATTTTATTCATTTGATGAATATTTTGCTTATCGTATAAAATAAACGCTCCCAGGCCATGCTACTTTTTATTACTTTTAGTGAATTTTCTTAAAAAAAATTCACTAATGAGGAGATCCCGACTTTTGAATTTTGAAAAAATTTCTTCAAATGAGCGCTAATTAGGCCCCCCAGAACACATATCCGGGGTCGGTTTAAATTTTTATATGTTTATATATATATATATATATATATATATATATATATATATATATATATATATATATATATATATATATATATATATATATATATATATATATATTTATATATATATATATATATATATATGTATCACACCGATAACTTAAAAAATAATGGGCCGATTTTGATTAAATTTGGTGAATAAATTCCTTTTGCAAATGGCTTGGATAAGTTCGTTAGCCAGGAAAATCGGTCTAGGTTTTCCCGGAAAATTTTGTGTTTTCTTTCGAAAAAAAATTATATCTCCGGAATTAACAAAGTATGGGCAACCAAATTTCATATGCGGATTTATATCATTATAGGCAAGTTACCTACCAAAATTTAGCTCCGTAGGTTAAAGGATAAAAAAGTTACAGGCATTCAAAGAAAAATAAATTTGGATTTTCCTCAAAACGTCAAAATTGCGATTTTAAACGTCAAAATTGGTGAGTACATTCCTTTCGCAAGTCGCTTGGATAATTTTGTTAGCCAGGAAAATCCGCCGAGGTTTTCCCGGAAAAATTTGTGTTTTCATTCGCAAAATATTTATATCTCCAAAATTAACAAAGTAAGGGCAACCAAATTTGGTAAGCTGGTTTATATCGTTATAGGTGTGCCACCTACCAAAATTTAGCTCTGTAGGTCAAAAGAGAAAAAAGTTATGGGCATTTAAAGAAAAATAAATTGGGGGTTTCCTCAAAACGTCAAAGTGACAATTGAAAACGTCAAAATTCGCAACATTTAGGCAAATAACTTGAATCTAATACGATCTATGGAAAGAAAATGTCTCAAGAAGAATGTTTTACATACACCGAACTCTTAGTTTCAACCGTCATTGTCCTTCATTTTACTAAAATATTTCCAGAAAATTCATTTCTAATAGACCCTTTCTCTGATGCTTGGCAGTAGCCTTAGCTATAGAGTTTATTGTTTAATGGTATATAATTTTTGTCGAATTTTCGTAAAAAATCAATAAAGCACAATATATTCGTTATTATACAAGATATGAAAAAATATTGTATACATTAATTATACGGTGTTTTGAGCTACATCTTAAAAAATTATTGCGACAATCACAGGGTGGCCCATAAGTCGTTGGTGATACAAATAAATTTTTTTTGTCGAAAACGCCTTATTTTTTTGCATTTTCCATCGAAATATAATGCATGTTTGTAAGTTAAGAAATTCTGGAGGCAGCAAGTGCGTTGTGGTTGCGAATTTTGATTAAATGTTTCATATTTGAACAGCTCAATTTGCTATTAACCTATAAGGTTGACCAGGAAACGGATTTTTTCAGTAACACTTTTGGTTTACTTTTGGAAATTTCTGTACGTTTTCAAACAATCAAGTTATTTTGATGAAACATGGCACATTGTTTTTACTATATATGTTATACTGGTAATCAAATTTGATGCCTGCTTTTTCTATATAGGTTATACTGGTAACCAAAATTGATGTCTGCTTTCTTAAAAAGAAAACACACATATTTGCAATAAAAACATTTTAATGAAAATTCACTACCATAACGCACTTGCTGCGTCCCGAGATTTTTTATAACTTCAATTTGCATCGATATTGTTGTATAATAGGACTTTTGTTGACTTGTTCTGTTTTGTGCTGTTTTTTTTTGGTTTCTTTTTTGATATTTATCCACATTGTGATGTATCTGTACAGTCATCATTCATTGCTTGATGCAGGTTTTAATTGTGTGATTTGACCTATGCTGCTGATTTGTATGTATATTTGTGAATAATATGTATGTTATCACTTTTGTGATTTCGTTTGTACGCATAAGTACATGACCTGTGTAATGCACCACTGTGCAAAGACACCAATAAACAATTATTATTGTTATTATTATTATTATTATTATCATTATTATTATTATAATTTTACATCATTATAATAAAAATCAATTAGAGCAAAATATCAAAATGGTCATACCTGAGCTCAGAGAATGGTTCCAGGAAAACAACCTGAATATAAATATGAATAAAACTGTAGTGGTGGAATTCAATAAAAGGGCCAAAGAAACAAGTGATAGTGTCATTGCTCTAGATAACACCACGAATATAAGACCATCATATGCAGTTTATTTGCTTGGGGGTTGAGGTTGACTCCAGGCTGGACTGGAAAAAACATATCGACAAGGTGGTTGCAAGGGTTGCCAGGTATACTTACATGATAGGTACCCTGGCATTTCTAGTATCGAGACAGGCGGCGCTGGCTGCATACCACGCTTATGTTGAGGCCTCAATACGGTATGGCATAATACTGTGGGGAAACTCTGTGGATATGCAGAGGGTGCTGCTAGTTCAGAAACGATGCCTAAGAGCGCTTTTTAATTTGCGGGTGGTGGATAGCTGCAGAAGATTTGTTACCGAACACTGTATACTTACCTGCCACTCGATCTATATATTGGAAGCAGTGCTGTTCATCATAGACAACCCTGGGTTATTCAAGGCGCACCTACAGGAACATGAACACCAGACAAGATCAAAAAATAATTACGCTATCCCAGCCTCAAGATACACAAGACTGCAAAGGAATGCCACACATAGTGTCATCAAGATCTACAACAAGGTATCGGTAGAAATTCGTCAACTCCCTAGGCAACAAGTGAAGCATAGACTGAAAAGATACCTAGAACTGTCCGCATTTTATGAGTTAGAGGAATATCTGTTGGACGATATTGTGGGAAAAATTTAGTCGGTGTTGACTTGCAGTCAGTGCCCATGATGCCACTATTGGAATTTTTGTATTGTTTATACAATTTTTTGTTTTATTTTTTGTTTATCTCTCTACGTATTATTTTATTTGTGCAAACTTATTCTGATTAGCTCTACGCCCTAAAGGGCATTGTATGGATGAGCTAGTAAAGATTATTATTATTATTATTATTATTATTATTATTATTATTATTATTATGCTGTTGATTGAGATCTTACAAGTATACAGTGAAATTATATTTCTCATGAAAATCAACACATACTCTAAAGTCACGTCAAGTTTGATCTTCAAAATTTCAGGGCTTCAATATACAAGCGTTCGCCGAGTCCTCCACGAACATCTAGGCATGAATAAAGTTAGTCCAAAGTTGGTCCCCAAACAGCTTTCTGCAGTTCAGTGATAGCGGTGTGTTGAATGTGCCTGATCCATTTTGTACCTCTGTGGAGAAAACCCTGTGGACGTGTTGAAGATAATTGTCACAGGGGATGACACTAGGGTCCTCTAGTATGATCCTGTGCGCAAAAGGGAGTCGATAGAATAGAGAGGTAAAGGAGAAGCACCCCCAAGAAAATTCAACGTGTGTCAGTCGACAAAAAAAGTGATAGCTACGATTTTTTTGGGATTGTGAGAGTATTCTTCTCATATACTTCAAAGTACGCAACACCGCAGTCAACGGGGCTTATTATACGACACTCATGCATGAATTATTACAAAATATTCGGTAGAAAAGACGAGGAGAAACTGACCAGAGGCGCGCGTTTGCTCCATGGCAATACACCTGTGAACACTGCTTGCACTGCACAAGCCGCAGTTCGTGACAATACTGTTTATCAACAAAATTTATAGGCGAACTTATAAATCTTATAATTTCATTATTGCTAGAAATGTCAAGAGTAGATGAGATATCATCTGTTTCATTATTTATGTCCATAATTTCTGGGGAATTTATCTCTTCATTTAAATTTGTGTTGCCAGTGAAATTTCTTGGGCTAGATGACTGCTGATTGTTGACATTTGTATTATTCAGTATATCTGAGATTGAACCAGACAAAGAATGACGATTTGTTTTGCATATTTGCAAGTGATTAATTGTTTTGAGTGTCGCCTTATATTCTTACCTGTTTCATCTCTTGCATCAGAAACAACTGAACCACGTTGTTGGATAATTTCACCAGATTTCCAAGTAGAATTACTAGGTTCAGAATATTCTTTAGATAACACCTCATCTCCCACATTCAGACTCTTACTTTTGCCCTTAAATAGTCTAACTTGTTTTTCTTGCTTATCTAATACCCTTTCTTCCCCTCTAGGCATAACTAAATGTAATGTACCCCTTAATTGCCTTCCAATAATTAATTTTGCAGGACTTGTACCTGTAGTAGAGTGCTCAGAACTACGATAATCAAATAAAAAGCGATATAAAGCTTGATCTAAATTTTGTTTTTCCATGCGAGACTTTTTAAGAGTATCTTTGGTGCTTTTAACCGAATTTTTACAAGCATCATTACTTTGAGGATGATAAGCTGGAGAAAATATTTGACTAATGTCATTAGATCACAAATACGAAGAAAATTCTTCAGAAGAAAAGGGTTGCCCATTATCCGACACGATGTGGTCTGGTAAACCAAACTGAGAGAAGAGTTTTCTTAATTGATAAATTCTTCTTTCTGCGGTTGTTGACTTCATTTTAGTGACATCTAACCATTTTTTATCGGAATCTGTGACAACTAAATATTTATTGCCAAATAACGGACCTAGAAAATTGATATGTAACTTAGCCCAGGGTTTTGACGTTACAGGCCAAGAAGATAATGTGTCTTCACTGTATTGGTTCGTAAGGACTTACAGGTTTTTTAAATGCCTGCTTTTAGTGAATTCACTAATAAGGAGATCCCGGCTTTTGAATTTTGAAAAAATTTCTTCAAATGACCGCTAATTAGGCCCCTAGAATACATATCCAGGGTCAGTTTCGATTTTTATATGTTTATATATATATATATATATATATATATATATATATATATATATATATATATATATATATATATATATATATATATATATATATGTATGTATGTATGTATGTATGTATGTACGTATCACACCGATAACTCGAAAAATAATGGGCCGATTTTGACGAAATTTGGTAAATACCTTCCTTTTGTAAGTGGCTTGGATAAGTTCGTTAGGCAGGAAAGTCAGCCAAGGTTTTCCCGGAAAATTTTGTATTTTCTTTAGAAAAAAATTCATATCTCCGGAAATAACACAGTAAGGGCAGCCAATTTGGCAAATCATTTTATATCGCTATAGGTAAATTACCTACCAAAATTTAACGCTGTAGGTCAAAAGACAAAAAAGTTATGAGCATTTAAAGAAAAATAAATTGGGGTTTTCCTCAAAACATCAAAGTGAAAATTTAAAATGTCAAAATTCGCAGCATTTAGGCAAAGAACTTGAATCTTATACGGGCTATGGAAAGAAAATGTCTCAAGAACAATGTTTTACAAACCCTGAAGTCTTAGCTTCAACCGTCATTGTCCTTCATTTTACTAAAATGTTTCCAGATAATTCATTTCAAATAGACCCTTTCTCTGATGCTTGGCAGTAGTCTTAGCTATAGAGTTTATCGTTTAATGGTATATAACTTTTGTCGAATTTTCGTAAAAAATCAATAAAGCTCAATATATCTGTTATTCTACAAGATATGAAAAAAAATTGTATACATTAATTATAGGGTCTCTTGAGCTACATCTTAAAATACATTTCTAGAATCACAGGATGGCCCATAAGTCGTTGGTGATACAAATAAATTTTTTTAGTCGAAAACGCCTTATGTTTTTGCATTTTCCATTTAAATATAATGCATGTTTGTAAGTAAAGAAATTCTGGACGCAGCAAGTGCGTTATGGTAGCGAATTTTGATTAAATGCTTCATATTTGAAAAGCTCAATTTGCTATTAATCTATAAGGTTGGCCAAGAAATGAATTTTTTCGGTTACACTTTAAGTTTACTTTCGCAATTTTTGTACGTTTTCAAACAATAAAGTTATTTTGATGAAACATGGCACATTGTTTTTACAATATATGTTATACTGGTAATCAAATTTGATGCCTGCTTTCTGAAAAAAAACCATATGTGCTATTAAAAACATTTTTATGAAAATTCGCTACCATAACGCCCTTGCTGCGTCCAGATTTTTTTTTAATACAAACTCGCTTTAAGCACTGTATCTAACAAGTGACAGAGGCTCGGTATATATGTAGATGTGGGATGCGATTATTTTAAACATAGGTATTGCTAAAAGATAAGAGAAGAATCAGTGTACTTTTATATCGTATCTGACGACCCTCGTATAAAGCGTATTTGGAAAAGCGAATCTTTCATATTATGATCAATCGATGAAATGATGAACTTTTAACTCGGCTTTTCTGGAGAAAACAAAACATAACACAAGAGAAGTATGGCGGAATATATGAAAGCATCTGAACATGCAGCGGATTTCTATTTTCGAGATTGGAAAAATTTGCGCTGGAGTTATTTAGTTACGTATATGGTGTTTCCAAGTCTTTTTCTTTTACAAAATTGCGATGTAAAAAAGATTGACTCGTCGAATACTGTGATATTGAGACAAAACTGTACAAAATATTAAGTGAGTTTTTGCTTATTATAACTTTAACGAAAAAGTGTGACTTGTAATAATTTATATCATAAGTATCACAGGTACAAGCTAAAGGAACGGACCTCTGGCCTTGACGAGATCCTAGCAATTATTTTCAAAAAATGCACATCAGAACTTGCTCCTGTCCTGACTCGTCTGTTTCAGACATCTTACAATAGAGGCATGTTCCTTAGGTTTCTATCTCATAAGAGGTACACCATCCCTAGACCAATCACAACGAACAACCAAGTTATTCAAAGTAATGAGTCCTTTTCACTTGTTGGAATTTCTGTGGATCGAAATCTCAATTGTGACCATCATGTCACATCAATTGCAGACGCGGCTGCTAAAAAATTAGGTTTCCTCTTCCGGGCTCGCAAATACTTTCCACCAGCTAATCTTTATACCTTATATACTTCACAAATAAGGCCAAACCTCGAATACTGCTCCCACATCTGGGGTACCGCTGCCGCTTCTACACTCGCTATCCTGGACTCGATTCAGAAGAGAGCTATACGTCTCGTCGGTGACCCTACCCTCACCCAAAGGCTGCCATCCCTTGCTCACTGACGTGCCATTGGTGATATCTCGCTTTTATAGATATCTGCACGGGCACTGCTCAGAGGAGCTTTCTTCCAAAGTTCCTCCACCTGCTGCCCCCAACAGATCTACCAGGGGATCAAAGCGAATGTACCATTTTACTGTCCACGTCACCAAACATAGAACATCTTGTTATGCCCGCTCTTTTGTCCCGAGGACTTCCAAGTTGTGGAATTCCTTGCCGGCACATGTCTTTCCTTTTCCTCCGAACCTCCAAACCTTCAAGTCCAGAATCAACAAGTTGTCTCTTTCCTCCTTGTCGACACCCACGGTACGATAGTATTTAGGCTGGAAGCCCTCGTGGTGTGTTGTTGAAATATAAAAAAAAAGAAAAAAAATAACGACACTTTTTTGCTGAAAATTTGATCTTATCGAAAATATTAGGGCTCCCATTTAAGAAATCCTTGATGATGCCATAGCTAGCAAAAGTCGTGTGACCAAAAAATATAAGTTATATATATATATATATATATATATATATATATATATATATATATATATATATATATATATATATATATATATATAGTGTGCCCCAAACTGGATGGGAATGTATTGCTATCTCCGTTATTATTAGTGATAGGGAGACGGGTAAATTGGTAATTTTTTGTAGAATTTCATGCTCGTTCCAAATATGACTTGCATTTTGCACTGCCTGTTTTCGTTTTCGAGTTATTGTGGGAAAAAAAATGTCGATTTCTTTTTTCTTCAATATCTAAGTAGGCGTTGATCTAAGACTTGCACATTATCAGGACACTTTTTACACAGTGATATTTTTGTGCTATTTTCAACTTTGGATTGTCATTTGTTTTTGAGCTACAGGTATCAACGTTTGTTTTTATTATGGCAGCCATATTGGATTTTTTGCTCATGTGAAAAGAGATTTCCAATAATGTACAACATGCTTGAGAAATCTTGTAATTGCACTGACAATCCTGAGAAAAACCGTTTTTAGGATAGTAGGCTATGAAATCCAATACCAGAAGACAAATGACAAAAAAAGTGTTCAAAAATCAGTAGGCCATGGAGTCTAACAATAGACTTCTACTTTTAACATAATTTGCGGTAATTATTCACGATAAAAAAATATTGTGATTTAATCTACAATACTTAATTAGGTTATAATGCTAGGTAATATTATGTGAAACAGTTTAATAACGAAACCCGGCAATAACAAATATAACCTTAAACTCCACAAAACAACACAATTAGAAACGGAACTCAAGCAATAATAAAATAGAAATTAAAAAATACACTAAATAGAAAATTGTTCAATATGGCCAATGTTTCGTTCAATGCACTTTATACACCTTGTTGAAACATGCCTGCAAACTCTGGTGAGGGTATTTTGGTTAATATACCTTCCGTGATTCTGCTTCGTAATTTATTGATATTTTGTGGTGGATCGAATTTATACACATCATTCTTCAGAGTACACTTTATACACCTTTTTGAAACATGCCTGCAAACTTTGGTGAGGGTGTTTTGGTTAATATGATTTACAGCTTCCGTGATTCTGTTTCGTAATTCATTGATATTTTGTGGTGGATCGAATTTATACACATGATTCTTCAGAGTACCCCAAAAATAAAAATCCATGGAAGTTATATCAGGACTTCGAGCGCACCAATGAACCGGCCCATTGTTACAAATGACACGATTATTAAAATTTTGGTGCAAAAATTCTTTGGCGATCCTAGCATTCTAAGCAGAACAACCGTTTTGTTGGTACCAAATCCCGTCTAAATTATCATGAACTCTTCTAATTGTTGGTATTTTCAAAAAATAACGGACCAACAGAAGTAACCTGAAATTTTCAAAAAATAACTGTCTAATCTACAAATAAAAATAACAGTTTTTTACCTAATAAGCCGCACCAAACATTATTACCAAATCTGTCTTGCAATCGTCTTTCTTCCTTTAGATGGGGATTTTCATTTGCCCAATAAAGCCTATTATGGCGATTATACACACCACAATTTGTAAATCTGGATTCATCATTCCATATTATTTTCAAATGAAAATCTTCATCTTGCTGACATTGTCCTTGATGCCATCTGCAGAATTGAAGTCGCTTAGAGTAATCGGCAACATTTAAGCCTTGTACGATTGTAGGTTTGTATGGATGGTAATGACTTTGTTTTAATACACCGTGTACCGTACTTTTGGAACGTCAATTTGTTCACCATGAAACCGAACAGATTGCGGAGGGTTTTCGTTTGAAACCTGTAAGACGGCATTATTTCTTTCTTCATTTCTAGGCATTGGTAGTTTGTTTGCGTAGAAGCTACCGTCGTTCAATAGATTGGTCACTATCCTGCGAAATCTTTTGGTATTTGGTTGTCGCTTTCTGGATAGTTGTTTTGATATGAATTTGCAGCTGCCTCAGTATTTCGGTTAGAACGAATATAACATTCCAACATGCCAAAATATTCTTCATAACTGAACATATTGTTGAATAATATTTAAAATAAACAGGAAACAAACTATTTGGTACAAAATTTTAAGCAACGTATAAAATACACCACAAATTATTCAGATAATTAAGAATGACAGTATTCTTGATTGTCGCGATAGTGATATCAATAGCCACCTTTCTTCTGTTGTTTTTTAGTTGACTTACGTTTAAAAATCAAACAATTTGCAAAGGCGTCTTCGTAAATCATTAGCCTGCTTTTTATTGAGTTCTGTTAGTAAATTTAGTTATTTACTAAGTTTACCTATTTAATTAAATTATAACATTTTTTTAGGATAATGTTGTAATGTAAAATATCATTTGTATGGGCCGATTCATAGGTGTGCTCCAAGTTCCTATTTTTTTATCGTAAATCATTACGGAAAATTATGTTAAAAGTAGAAGTCTGTTGTTAGACTCCATGGCCTACTGAATTTGGAACACTTTTTTTGGTCATTTGTTTTCTGGTATTGGATTTCATAGCCTACTATCCTCAAAACGGGTTTTCTCAAAATTGTCAGTGCAATTACAAGATTTATCGAGCATGTTGTACATCATTGGAAAGCTCTTTTCACAGGCTATAACATGAGCAAAAAATCCAATATGGCTGCCATAATAAAAACAAATGTTGATACATGTAGCTCAAAAACAATCGTCAATCGAAAGTTGAGAATAGCACAAAAAGATTACTCTGAAAAAAGTGTCCTAATAATGTGCAAGTCTTAGACATGTCAGATCAACGCCTACTTAGATATTCAAGGAAAAGGAAATCGACAAATTTTGGTTTTTTCAAAATAACTCGAAAACGAAAAGAGGCAGGGCAAAATACAAGTCATGTTTGGAATTTGCATGAAATTCTACAAAGCATTGCTAATTCAGTCGTCTCCCTATTTAATAATAACCGAGATAGCAATACATTCTCATCCAGTTTGGGACACACTGTATATATATATATATATATATATATATATATATATATATATATATATATATATATATATATATATATATATATATATATATATATATATATATATATATATATATATATATTAGACAATGTCACAAATAAGCCTCATTTAACGCTGAATGTTTTACTCGCTTTTCGGTTATTAAATTACTGCATGACACTCAATTACGTAAAGCTAATAATGTTTAATGACATGTAATTTTTCGTTGTAATTTAATAAACCTATAATGAACAGGAAATGTCTGCATGCAGGTGCTTCATTATTAGATAAATAATAATATATGCAGGATTAGTTTCTCTTAGATTCCCTCATGCAGAAAATCAACAATGGAGACATTGGGCGAACACCAACTAAACATATCATAAAAAGGTTCATACATCATTTATCTGCTCAGTTTTTTCTTCATTTGTGATAAATATGTAACATCACAACAGCATCATGAAATAGGCTGCATATAATTATATAACAAATTACTTTTTAATACATGTATCGTCATTCAGGTTACAATAACAACACGACAAATATGGAAATCTACACCAAGTGGCTAGATGCCTATTTCTTGTAGTGCTGATGACCAACTATCTCTCCCGTTTCTTTGTGGTCTTCCTAGGTGTCTGGAGTAGGGCGGTGCGTCGCGGTCGTGTCGTAATAGGTATAAAACAATCCGAACCGTTCGTCAACCTAACCGGACTATTTTTTCCACAATAAATCCAATTTTTCTCTGAAAAAAATATATGTCGGGAAATAATAAAACTATTTTAATGACATTTGGTATACATGTGACCTTAATAGAAACATAACATATTTAATACCAAGAATAAAGTTTCTATGATAATAGAAAACAAAGCTATTAAAGTCGCTACCATAAAGCTCATAAGGCTTTTGGACTGTTGGAAACAGTATTTTAGTTAGTCCCCTGTGTGTCCGGGGACTAACTAAAAGAATAGGCCCGTGGTAACTCCTGCCTATCGTACGAGACGACTAATCGAAGTCAAGCAGGTGGTAGTGGAATTTTCCTTTACGTGACAGTAAAGGATTTTTTCACGCCCGGGGGATACCACCCCATACATCAAGGAGCCGGTGAAGTCCCAACGGACGTTTCCGGTTCAGATGTATGAGTCGGTTTCCCTTATAAGCAAAAATGTTGATGGCCCCCTCCTTGTACAAAAGATTCCGGAGGTAAAATACCCCTCCATTCGGATCTCCGGGAGAGGGGTGTACAGGCCAGCATCAAGATTTACCATATCCTTCTCGAATACGTGTCGCCTAAATTCTAACCTGAACTCCGTCCACCATTTCCTCCAGGTTAATAGGCCCCAACTCATCTTCCTCACCGCAATCCAAATCAGTGCCAAAACAGCCACTAATCACCTTAGTTTCCCGGGGTATAAGCTCCTTACTTCCTTTAGATTGCATGGAGGCGTGTGCGCATACGACCGTAGCAACCTTCCCTGCACAAGACTCCCCAATTTAGAAGCTGAAAGAAAAGACACACTTTGGATTAAACTCTCTCTCGGGACTGCATCTAAATTCATCTGTTGCATTTACCTGTCACCTTCTGATAACAACTTTGTCCAGCTCTTTGACTACCTATCTGAAAAAACCAACCATCTGATTTCTGAATATCCTTCCTCCGAGGTCACTATTCTTGTTGACTTCAATGTCCATAATAAGGAATGGCTAGGATCTTCAAAAACCGATCCACAAGGGCAGCGGAGGCCTTTGCAGTCAGCAATTCTTTAGCCAATATGGTTCAGCAATCTACTTACTTAACTCGCATCCCAACAACTACCTCAAATTCCTTGGATCTCATTTTTACTACAAAACCTGAATGCTATAAGATATCAGTCACAGCCCCACTTGGTCGCTCAGACCACAGCATGGTCACTGCTTCCTGCGCAATGCAACCCGAGGTCACACAGTTATCACACCCACGTATCGTTTCGTACTACAACTCAGCAAACTGGGACGAAATGCGGGATTACTTTTCCTCATCTCCATGGGCGTCTGTCTGCTTCTCTCATCCTGGCCCCTCTGAAATCTCCCAAAATGTCACCGAAATTATCCAAGCTGGCATGGAATTATTTATTCCACGTACACAGAAAACCTCTTCAGCCACTCAAAAGCCCTGGTTCTCTAAATTATGTGACAAGGCCAGACTTGAAAAGGTCAAAGCTCACAAAAGGCTTCTACACAATCCCAGTCAAGAAAACCATCAAGCATTTAACGACGCAAGAAACCGCATTCTTTCTGAGGCAAAAAACTCATTTAATAACCACATCAAGACAAAGTCCTCTTAAGCCTGAACGGCAGCAAACCCTTCTGGACTCGTGCTAAATCTATTGGGAATAATTTCTGCAAGAGCACGTTCCCACCTCTTGTCTCATGGGATGAAATTGTTTCTACCGCCCTGGGCAAGGCTGAACTTTTTGCCTCGTTGTTTGCCGGCAACTCTCAACCCACCTCCAAATGTTCAACCACCAACGGTCCCCAATGTCGCGCATAAAAAGACGGATGTCATTTTCAAAACTAAAAAGGTAGGAAATATGATCTCTTCTCTTAACACCAGGAAAGCCTCTGGCCTTGACGAGATCCCAGCAATTGTTCTCAAAAATGCACACCAGAACTTGCTCCTGTCCTGACTCGTCTGTTTCAGACATCTTACAACAGAGGCAAAGTACTTTGACAAAAAATATGGCTGAAAAATGCTGTTTAAAAACTTTTTCAGAAGTAAAAAGTCTTTTAAAAAATAATTTTTGTAGATGAAACTTAAGATGTTTGTGGTAGATATATTGCTAATTTAATGATAGGCATCTTAACTGAAATTTCTTCATCTAGACCTTATTTAATTGCAGTCAAAGAATGCATCTAGTCTTACATACTTTGTCCCTATATTGGGGTAGAAATGGGCCAGGGCTAACAATTTTTTAAATTGTTAGTTAGTTGGTTACCGTCTCTATTTTTAACACTCTGTGTTATTTGGAGCGGGCGTGACAACATAGTACTTGGTTCCGAACTAGGTGGCGACACGTTCACCACTCACTTAGTGTTTGCAGTCAAAGAATTAGAAAAAACAAATAATATTACTATAACAAGATTTATTCCAGAGAGTCTGTCAAACGTGTTTTTACCAAATGCTGTACCAGTTGATAAAGTTTTATTACTGCTTACCGATGCTGCTTCATATAGGGTCAAAGTTGGAATTCATTTAAAAATATTTTATCCCAACTTAATTCATTGTACGTGCCTGGCTCACGGATTAAACAGGGTAACAGAAGAAATTAGACAGCAATTTCCTTTAGTCAATGAATTTGATAATAATATGAAAAAAGTGTTCGTCAAAGCTCCTTTAAGAGTTCAAAGATATAGAGAAGTTCTGCCTGGGGTACCATTACCTCCTAGACCTGCAATCACGCGACGGGGAACCTGGATCGAGGCTGACTTATTTTATTTTGAATATTTTAGAAACATCACGGAGGTAATGCTGGAATTGCAGATGAAGCAGGTGCGTCAGTGAAACAAGCAAAAATTATTTTAAAGGACTCCAAATTAAGCCAGCGATTATGTTTTATAAACAGTAATTATAAAATAGTTACAGAAACTATAAAAAAAATTCAGCAGCAAAATGTTTTGCTAACTGAATCAGTTAAATTAATAGAACATTTCAAAGAAACTATTGATAAAGCAAATGGGCCTGTTGCAAAACAAATTATAAAAAATTATCAGAAACGCTCACAAAAAATAAGGGTTGTACCAAGTTAACGCAGATTGCAAAAGCTCTGGATGGAGATTTGTCAGACGATTTAAACAATGTGGACCCTACCATATTGTCAAGCTCAAAATATGCTCCAATTACCTCAGTCGACGTAGAACGGAGTTTTTCTTCTTATGAAAACTTACTAACTGAGAGAAGGCAATCTTGCAAAATAGATAATTTAGAGCGCCACTTAATAATAGTAATAATTCCAATAATAATATTAATGAATAATTAATTAATAATATAATTAGGGTCCTATGTGGTATTAATGGCGAATAAAATTAATAGCTTAGACCTTTAAAAACTTGTTTTATTGGTATACTATCATTATTTATGCATTGCATATATCGATATTTTTGTGCATATTTTGTTCAAGTTTGTGCATATTTTTTTCAAATTTCCTGCATATATATGTATCACACCGATAACTCAAACAATTATCGTCCGATTTTGATCACATTTGGCACATACCTTCCTTTTGCAAGTAGCTTGGATAAGTTCGTTAGTCAGGAAAATCGGCCCAGGTTTTTCCGAAAAATTGTTTTTTCTTTCCAAAAAAATTTATATTTCCGGAAATAACAAAGTAAGGGCAACCAAATTTAGTAGGATGGTTTTTGTCATAAAGTGTATCCTGTATACCAAAATTCAGTTATCTATCTTGAAAAACAAAAAAAGTTTGAGGTAAATTAATTTTTAATTAATTAAATCTGATTCAAGAAAGTTCAAACGTCAAAATTGATTGAGTACGAATGAGAGTAAAAAATACTACAAGAAATGACTAACAAGCTTCTAGATATGTATCTAAGCCGTTATTTTCCGTGATTTCGTTATAATATGAGCAAAAAATCTATTGTAAATCGAAATAGTTTTATGTAAATTTTAAAACATTGAACAAATGTATGACGGGATATAGCTGCTAGTAGACACATGTCGAGTATAGCTCAGTGGTCCAACTCCCTGTGAATCCGGTAATCAAATCCAGTTGACTTCTGCATGACGAGTTCGAATCCTGGTTTGTGACTTTACTTTTTTCAATTTTTTTTAGTCTCATTTCACTTTACCATTATCTAATTAGTTTGTTGTTATTCCGATTATTTTTTAGAGAGTTTTTGTATAGAAAAGAATTAGATATTGATTGTGAATAAAATTAATAGCTTAGACCTTTAAAAACTTGTTTTATTGGTATACTATGATTATTTATGCATTGCATATATCGATATTTTTGTGCATATTTTGTTCAAATTTCCTGTACACACACACACACACACACACATATATATATATATATATATATATATATATATATATATATATATATATATATATATATATATATATATATATATATACAGGGTGAGCCACGGTGGATGGAGTATTAAAAGTATATGGAGAATGAATCAACCGATTGCTCTGAAATTTTGGTTACGGATGTAATGGCATATGATCTCTCGACCTAAAATATTTTTGAAAATGCAGTGTTGCCACATATACGTAAAACTGGCAACATCTTCGTAATTTTAAATAGAACACCCTATATATTTTTGCTTTTTTTGAATTTTCGTCTCTTTTTGAGTAGCTTTTGTTGATATTTTCCTATACCTATCTCAAGTCGTTTTCGAGATAATAATTATTTTCTGAATTTATTACCAAAAATTTGACTTTCATTAAATCGTGTTTTCTCCTACCGACGAAGCGATTTAAAGATAATTTTTTAGCTACGGTTAGGCAAGGTCTAGGGGCATCTCCTCCAATAATCAAATGTTTAGAATATCATACAGGGTGAGTTAGAGAACGTTTTCTATAAGTGACTCGGAGAAATGCACGAAGGTCATTTTTTTTTAATAGAACGCCCTGTATATTTTCAAATTTTTTGGATCGTCTTCTCTTTTTGAGTAACTTTTGTTAATATTTCCCTATACCTATCTCAAGGCGTTTTCGATTTATGGTCACTTTTCTCTAACCTATCCAAGATTATTGGTCTTTTTGTATATCATAATGGGTGGGCCATGAAATTTCTATTTTGTCAATTTGACATGACAACAGACATGCTGTTTATCTAAATAAATTTGACTTTAGTTATATTTACATTCAATTTGAATAGCTATAGCACAAATATGGCAGAAAATAATTATACAAACACAGTTTTAATGGATTTGTTTATTATTCATGGACAGTGCAATAAGATTATCAGCAGAACTTGTAGAAGATTTAATGATAAATATCCGAATTTGCCGCAGATAAATAACAGAAAGTTTCTACGAATTCATAGGAATTTTATAAAATCTGGTGCGTCGTTAAGAGATGCAAGAAATCTACCCAAACCTGTGACATCTGACGAGGTAAATGAAATCAATGTGCTAGCGTATTTTCAGGCGAATCCCCAGTACGTTGTGCTGAACAGGATTTAGGATTGCCATATTCATCCATTCGAAGAATACTAGTAAATCATAAAATGCATAATTATAAATTTACAAGAGTTCAATTTCTCACGCCTCAGGATTATCTACAGAGAATAGAGTTGTGTGAAATGTTAGTTGTGCGTATGCAAGAGGACCCCAATTTTTTTAAAGAAAATGATATGGACTGATGAATCCAAATTTTCTAGGGAGGGGATTTGTAACACACGAAATCGTCACTATTGGGCCACAGACAACCCCCACGTTACTAGAGAGGCTGGTTTTCAAGTCAAATTTAGTTTAAATGTTTTTTGTATGTTATTGGATGACAAAATAAAATATTACATATATGACGAAAAATTGAATTCCAGAAAATATTTAGATATAATTAGAACAATTGTGGAAGGCTTCCTTGATAATCTGTCAATTGAAACATATAGAACTTGTTGGTATCAACTCGACGGGGCTCCTGCACATTGTACATCCGAAATTAGTATGGAGTTGGACCGGCTTTTCGATGACCGTTGGATCAGACGTTTGGGACCGTGTAACTGGCCTGCGAGGTCCCCTGACCTTACCCCGTTAGATTTTTATCTTTGGGGTATTCTTAAAGTTCGAGTTTATAAAACTCCAGTCCACAACAGGGCAGAATTAGAACGTCGAGTGATTCAAGAGATTGAAAACTTGGACCCCGCTGAAATAAGAGCTGCTACAACAAACGCCGTGCATCATCGTATACAAAAGTGTCTGGAAGTTAACGGTCAACATTTCGAACAATTATTATAGTTTTAAGATTTTTATACATATTTATTACTGTCATTGGTATTATTTGTTTTTGCTACTTGGCCTTTTTTACTATTATCGCTGATTAGGTATTAGTTTTTCCAAATACTGATAGTGTTATTGTTCTCATAACGACGAACCAAAATTTATAAAATTCCTATGAATTCGTAGAAACTTTCTGTTATTCATCTGCGGCAAATTCGGATATTTATCATTAAATCTTCTACAAGTTCTGCTGATAATCTTATTGCACTGTTCATGAATAAAAAACAAATCCATTAAAACTGTGTTTGTATAATTATTTTATGTCATGTTTGTGCTATAGCTATTCAAATTGAATGTAAATATCACTAACGTCAAATAAATTTAGATAAACAGCATGTCTGTTGTCATGACAGTGACAAAATAGAAATTTCATGGCCCACCCATTATGATATACAAAAAGACCAATAATCTTGGATAGGTTAGAGAAAAGTGACCATAAATCGAAAACGCCTTGAGATAGGTATAGGGAAATATTAACAAAAGTTACTCAAAAAGAGAAGACGATCCAAAAAGTGTGAAAATATACAGGGCGTTCTATTTAAAAAAAATGACTTTCGTGCATTTCTCCGAGTCACTTATAGAAAGCGTTCTCTAACTCACCCTGTATGATATTCTAAAGATTTGATTAATGGAGGAGATGCCCCTAGACCTTGCCTAACCGTAGCTAAAAAATTATCTTTAAATCGCTTCGTCGGTAGGAGAAAACACGATTTAATGAAAGTCAAATTTTTGGTAATAAATTCAGAAAATAATTATTATCTCGAAAACGACTTGAGATAGGTATAGGAAAATATCAACAAAAGTTACTCAAAAAGAGACGACAATTCAAAAAATGCAAAAATATATAGGGTGTTCCATCTAAAATTACGAAGATGTTGCCAGTTTTACGTATATCTGGCAACACTGCATTTTCAAAAATATTTTAGGTCGAGAGATCATACTCCGTTACATCCGTAAACAAAATTTCAAAGCAATCGGTTGATTCGTTCTCTATATACTTTTAATACTCCATCCACCGTGGCTCACCCTGTATATATATATATATATATATATATATATATATATATATATATATATATATATATATATATATATATATACGCATATTTCACCTCAAAGGTTTGCATATAAATCCGAGCCCTGCTAATAAGTGACAGATCCAACTTCAAACTGACAAAATGCTCTTCTTCGTATATTTGAATTTACTTTTTCTCCATTATTATTTCCTGCGACCTTTATTAATTATATAACAGATTTTTTTATAGAGACCTATTAATATGAAAATTCGCTGCCATAACGCACTTGCTGCGTTAGTAGTTATTTTACACTTAACGTTTTTGGGGGCGTATATTTTGCAGTCATCGCGTTATCTAACACCCAGTTACAAACGATGAAATACAGCATTTATCCAGCGATTTTGCATTTTGAGTGCGACAATGCAACTGCAAGAATAAAAAAAAAGTCGCAGTTCGTTATATTTTAGTCAGTTAGTTTGCCGGAATGAATTTATTTGCATTTCACACGTTCGCTGCGTCTCTCCGTGTGTTACGAACAAAATACATTTGTTTCTATTGGGAAAAATATCAACTGATATACAACATTGCATACACAGGTATTTCGTTAATTTGGAATTGTGTACGACTATGTAAAAGTGGATTTGGAATTTATTTATTCCAAATGTGCTCGCCTGCTGAATGCATCGGCGTTAGTGCGTATTGTTACTGGTGCATTGCGATTTAGTCAGGCATAGACGGTCATCCAGACATCATTTATAATGTTAAAACTATTTCGATTATGGCTTATCACATAATCTGGTTTTACCTAGTCATTTGTTGGGGACTAATTTTGAAAATATCCAATCACTAACGATTTACAGTCGGTACAATATTTGTTGAGGTAGAATTCCAAGAAAAAAAGTAAATAATGCTTCAAATGGAATCGCAGCTTCCACATAGCTGTGATAATCTACTCTCCTCAGTAGTGGCGTGCGGTCCATGGAAGCAAGGGAAGCATTGCTTCCCTTAAAATAACGACTACATACCTAAACCGCATTATTTAAAATCCCTTTTGTATTTTAAATATTAAATTTCAAACTCTGAAACTAATTTAATTATTACAATTTTTATTTCGCAAGCTCACACACATAATTATGTATTATGCATCATACTGTATGTGTATATACGCTCCTAGCAAGGACGTCGTCGCAGTAAATGCGCCAGCGAACAGCACGAGTTGCAATGACTTCGGTTAAATACACGTAGTCAGCAGGCAACTTTATAAGAAACCCTAGCTCGACGGATGTACGCGTATTTTTAGAACGTGTTGTACTAGGTGCACGTACAAAGTGAATGTCTATGATTATTTCGTAGATATAAGCAGTTGACTATGTTAAATACATGGGCATTTTATGATTATTAATATGGCTGCAAGTAGATCAGCTTTTAACAGCGGCGTCGGTGGCGGTGGGAATTTACAAACTTTACAAACAAGTGGTAATAATAACTGTGATTGTATTGTGTGTTTTTGATAACCAAAGGATTTTCAGGTTTACCGTTTGCTTAAAAACTTGCTATTATTAATAAAGGTAGGCCGAAACCTGCTGTAAAAAACTTAAACCCAAGAATTAAAACATGTACTCGACATTTCAACGCGGAAAAAACTTATAAACAATATGAATGGTTAACGGGTTGTGAAAACAGGAATAAACTGTTTTGTTGGCCTGGTAGTCTATTTGTGACTGAAAAGGGGGTGTGGAATAAAAGTGGGTTTTCCGACTGTTATGTCTAAAGCACATTTACAGACCATTTTAAAATTAAGTGTCTTTGGAAAAACGCGAATTGAATACGCCGTTGACAAACAGATAGAAAGTAGTCATCGTCAACACAATGAACTGGTTGATAAAAACATAAACATATTAATATGACTTATTGATGTGGTGTGTTTGCTTGGTCAGCATGAGTTGGGCTTCCGGGGTCATGACAAAACAACTACATCTGCAAATAGAGGAAACTTTCAAGACCTAGTTTCTTTAATAGCCAAATACGACATTTATTTAAAAAATCACTTGGAACAGTCTAAGGTTTTTTGCGGGACATAAAATCGCATTCAGAATGACTTAACTTCGGCTGCTGTCACTATTATTTTGAACAGAATTAAATCTGAAATTAAACAGACTCGTTTCATTGCTATTGATCTAGATGAAACAACCGATGTAAGTAATTTAAGTCAACTATCTGTAGTAATACGTTACGTAAAAATGGATGGGAGTGTACAAGAAATATTTTTAGGCTTTAAAAATGTGACAGAAGATCGTACCGCAAACGCTCTATATAAAATTGTGTTTAATATTATGAAAGATATTGAGGAGGCTGATAATAAATTAATTGCCCAAAGCTATGATAGGGCTGCTGTAAAGGCCGGACATTTAAGAGGTCTTCAAGCTAAAGTGCGGGAAACGTTCTCCAGTGCTCTATTTGTACACTGTTGTGCTCATAAATTTAATTTTATCCCAATCTATATATCATATTAAAGAATGTAAAGTGTTTTTTGCTACCTTAAGTAGAAAGAATTTGATAAGTTCTGGGAAAAAACAATTGAATTAGGAGAAGTGGAGCCACGAAGAAAGCGTCTGCGCACTGATAATGTGGGAGACCTTCAAACTTCTTACCGCCGCCTTTTCTACGAAATTATAGATCAAATTCAGCAGCAAATTAACTGCAGATTTGATCATCTTAGTGACCTGAGATTTCTTGAATTGTGTAATTTTGGAGGATTTAAAGGGATACCTTTCCCAGGAGATTCATTCAAATCATTATTTCACCACTATGGACATTCTTTTGACAAAGCCTTATTACGATCAGAACTTACAGTCATTTATGAAACCGATGTTATAGGCACAAAAACTAACGCGAGTGAACTTTTAACTTTCTTAAAACAATCAAAATTGGAAAATGCATATTCTGAAGTGTTCAAATTATGTGAATTAATATTAACAATTCCTGCTACTAGTGCATCTTTAGAACGAAATTTTTTTACATTGAAACGTATCAAGAGTTTTGTTAGGAATTCAACAGGACAGGAAAGACTTTCCCAAATTTCAATTTTGTCAGTTGAAAATAAACTCGTCCAGTAAATGTCCCAGAATCCACAGTTTTATGACATTATTAAAATTTGCCAAAAACGACAGAAGAATTGAGTTACACTACAAATAGGTAAGTTTCTGAGAATTGCTTCCCTTATTTGAAATGTCACCGCACGCCCCTGCTCCTCAGAAAGAGATTCTGCTAAAATGAATCTGGGGTCCATAACTTGACCACAAAGAAAATATTCGTATTTATGTACCCATAAACTTTTAAAACGATATATTATTTGAGTTTTAACCAAAAAATATCACTTTTCACCAAATCACCCCTCATTTATCCACTACGCCTGAAGCGATCTTACCCAAAAACAATTCGAAGCGTTCCTTTGTCGAGTGCTAACTGAATACCAGATTTAACAATAATGTCTCAATTCGTTCGAAAATTATTGCGCCCACTAGCTAACAGGCAGTGGCGGAACAAAATACACCCAACACCCCCCACCCCCGCCGCCGCAAACGATTATTTTGGGGCCCCTAGTTTTTGTTTAACTAAGGTTGTGTGTTATGTAAAAACAAACAATACACGTTAATAAGGCTAGACTTTGGACAGCGTTCATTGAAAATTCTCTACTAAAACGCACTTACGGCGTCTAGATTTTTTTTTCACAAACATGCATCATATTTCGATGAAACAGGCAAAAATTCAATAAGGAATGTAAAAAAAAAGTAGGTATCACCAACCACTTATGGGCCATCCTGTCGTTGTCAAAATAATTTTATAAGATGCAGCTCAAAACACCCTATAGGTAACGTATACAATTTTTTCTCGTATCTTGCATAATATCAATTATATTGAGCTTTACCGGAGAAATACGTAAACAGAAAGTAAACCCGGATATGGATTCTAGGGGGCCTAGTTTGCGCTCATTTGAAGAAATCTTTCTAGGATTCAAAAGCCGCGGTTTCCTCATTGAAGAATTTTTTCTACAAAAATTAGCTAAAAATTATAGACCGTTAAACCATAAATTTAACTAAAACTACTTCCAAAGCATCAGAGAAAGTGTCTATTTGAAATTAATTTTCTGGAAATATTTTATTAAAATGAAGGACACTGATGGTTGAAGCTGAAACTTAAGGGTTTGCAGAACACTCTTTACATAATTCGTATTTCTTTCAGGTTCTTTGCCTAAATGTTGCCAATTTGACGTTTCAAATTGCGACTTTCTACGTTTTCAGGAAAACCCCAATTTTTTTTTCTTTACACGAAAGACCTAAATTTTGGTAAATTGTTCACCTTATATATATATATATATATATATATATATATATATATATATATATATATATATATATATATATATATATATATATATATATATATATATATATATAATTGAAACTGACCCTGGATATGGGAGCTAGGGGGCGTAGTTCGCGCTTATTGAAGAATTTTTTTCAAACTTCAAAAGTAGGGATCTTCTCCTTAGTGAATTTTTTTGAAGAAAATTCACTAAAAGAAGCACTTGTGAAGCCACGGGAAAAGTCTACGACTGTATTAAATATGGAACGGTTTCACTAGGTTAGGTCAAGAACAAACAACCAGATATGCTATTCGAATTGAATTAAGTCTTAAAACTTTCATCTCCTCTTAGTCTAATTCTTTTCTATACAAAAAC